>PVIH01003099.1:0-169555 GCA_004025045.1 Sigmodon hispidus
TTTTTTTGCATATGAGATCAGACACACACACACACTACCAGCACCACACTAGAGTTTATTCAGGAAAGTTGACAGGAGAAGCAGAAGAGAAAAAGAGACAGATTTTCATGTGACGGCTCCTTTTAAGAGGACAGAAGATGGCCAACCATTAAAGGCTAGGCTCACAACCAAAAATAAAAGAGGACAGGTGGGAATGGATTTACGTAGCCATACCTAGGGGCGTGCTGCCTGTATATTCTGCCAAAGCCATGTTGGCTTTACCACGTGGCCACTGCATTCCAGAAATTCTTATCTTACCCAGTGCCATGTTGGGTTTACCACATAGCATGCCAGGAATCCTTACAAATGTCCTGCCCCATCTCTGACCTTTAACCTAAAGCTAGAGAATGAGCCTAATATATATGTCTCAGCAGCCCTCCAGATGCCGCGTATTCATGCTGGTTTGAGAACTGCTATACTTCCTAACGTTCAGTGAGCATAGGAATCACCTGAAGATGTTGTTAAACCAAACACTTGGATTCAAAAGAGTTTAAAGGCTTGTGCTTCTGTACTGATGATGAGGATGTATATAGACCGTAGTGCCTTGGGGAAACTTCCCCTTCAGCCAAGCTAGACCTCTCAAAGTGAGCTCCCTGGGCTGTCTTCAGCAAAGCCACCTGTAATGTCTAGTAGCATGCAGATGCTTGGGTGGGTGCTACTCCAAAGCTTCTGAATTGTACAGAGGATGGGGGAGGCATTTAAAAAAGCCCAGTGGGAAGGATTCTGTAGTAGCCCCATAAGTTTAAGAAGCAGTCCTGAAGGACTAGCTGACACAGCACCTAGTCTTTTCCCCAAAGGACCTTTTCAATCTACAGGACCTGTTCATTCACTATCGCTATAATGAGAAAATGGCGAATATGGCCAGATTTGCCCACAGCATATGTGGGGTCTTGGGAGGAACCTCTTCCTGGCATTCTTATCCAGTTCTCTTCTCATGAACCAGCTGTTCTGCCTAACAGAAACCCTGGGACATCATGGCTTTTGATCTCTTGGGTTCCTTGATTATAGATCCATGTGAAATTATGTGTGGAATATAAATACTCCTGGGCTGTGCACCGACCTCTGCCTTAAGAACACTCATTAAGTCTGGGTGAGGATTAAGTAGTTAACTCAGAGCCAAAAAACTGCCTTAAAGCACCATGGCTCTGTGAGTGCCTCCTGCTGTCATCGTTACAGGGAGGAAAACCACTCCTGGGATGGAGCAGAGCTTGCTTTACTAGGAGAAGGGTTGCCATCAGGTATAGAACTAAGGGTGCAGGAAGAAGGATGGCGAGCACTTGGGGAGCACCCTTTAGTCCCAATTTGGTGTGTCTGCCTTCAGCAGAAGAGATAGACTCTGTCACACAGGCTTGCTGAAGAATCTTATCTGACAGATGGACAGAAATGGCCTGCGTGGCTGATCTGAATTACAATGAGCCCCAGTGAACCTAGCTCCAGACTTTCTTAAAACATGGCAGGCAGTGTGGTGGAGTACAAGATGGCTCTTTATGACATAACCTAAGGACTCTGGAGGAAGTAACAGCAGTTCAAATGCCACTTTTGAGGGCTAATCACAGTCTCTTTTATAAAAATGCCGTGGACCACGGAGGCTACGTTATAGCCCCCAGGCATGCCTGCCATAGACTTCTGGCCCTTGTCATTGCCACCCTTTCCTGGCACCCCCAAGGCAGGCAGAGCCACTCTCTCCTGGTACCCCCAGGCATGTTTTAGCTAGCTTCAAAGGCAACATATGTTATCATCTACTGAGCACAACAAGGAGTGAACTGGAACAGGCCCCAAATGCAGGCAGCAATGGGAGCTGGATTTGAGGATGATACTGACACCTCTGTGCATTCTTTATAAACAGAATGTTCCGTTCTAACATATCTGCAGAACTCATTCTTGTTGGCTCCTCATTCCCCTCTGCTCCCGACCCAGCCCTAATCCAATAGAGAAGGCCCTGGGAACTGTGATGCTCACATGCTGGAGAGGGAGCGACGGATACAGAGGCCATGGTGCTTAGGGAGCAGGGGCTGACTCCTCACATGCCCTTTTCAACAGTGTTTGCAGAGATGTGTGCTCTCATGAGGCCCTTCGAGGGAGGGGTAGTGGTTTTCTCTTCGCTCTCTTAGTTTTATCAGAAAGGTGAAGAGCCTCACCAAAGGCTGCTGGCTGACGTGGTTAGGAGGATGATCTATTTCCTGTGTGTCAGTCTTATCCCCTACCCCCACCTTACTCCCCACCTGGGCGAGATTTTATGGAAGGAGACAAAGAATGGCAGAATATTTGAATGTTGTCTGAAATAGTCTTGAGTTGCCATCTATGATGAATCTTGAGTGAGACTTAAGTGGTTATACTTTGGGATGCGAATGTAGGTGGGCTAGAAATTGGGAAGCTTTTCCTTGCCCATTCCAGGACAACTCAGAAAAACTCAGGAGAAGGCCTTGGGATAAGATATAGGGTGGGTTCCACCCCCCTGAGTGTCATACTGGAGTGGGGAATGGGGGACATTTCTCTCTCTCTCTCTCTCTCTCTCTCTCTCTCTCTCTCTCCCTCCCTCCAGAGATTAAGAAGGCTGATTAAAGGACTGAGAACATGGAGTTCAGGAATGTGGCTGGTCTGTTTTGTTTGCTTATAGAAAACTAAGTTATTAAAAAGAAAAAGCATTTCAGAATTCCACACCACACTACTACTTATCTTTAAATAGAGAGTAGGTGGACAAATGGTGGCCCGGGCAGAGACTCCACAGCATGACTATTGTCTTTTGTCAGCAATGTCTGATTTTCTATCAGAAGTGCATTGAAGTCACCTGCCCCAGTTCTATCGTGGCTCACTTGCTCATAGAAAGGCTCCCCCCTCCCCCAGCACCCTGTCCTGCAGCTCACAGGGCTGTAGGGAGTCTCTCTGAGTCCAGACTGTCCTTTGCTGTGTGTCTGGGCTCCTTGCTTAGACGCCTCAGGCTGTGAAGCCCAAGGACAGTAAGCCACACATATGCCAAGGACTTGGGGACTAGATTGCATTATGTTGCCCATGGCAACCAGTTTCAAGGCCAGTTCTGTCTCTGGCTTGACTATCTGTATTTGAAAACTACTGGGCTTTCTTTGCTCCATCCCCTCCTCAGTTTGAGGTATAATTGTCAAATAAAAATTAAAAATGTCTGTACTTAAAGAATATACCATACATACATACATACATAAATACATACACACTAAAATAATCCCCACCATATTTATCGCCATATTTCCTCTGTGTGTGTGTGACAAATAATTAAGTTCTATCTTCCTAAAGAATATCAAGTGACAATGCAGTGCGTTAACTGGGGTCGCCACCCTCTACCTTAAGTCTCCAGAGGTTAGCCGTCCAGCATAATGAAGGTTTGTACCCTTCCACAAACACCAGCTTCTCCTTCCTCTGACTCTTGCTTCTCTGCCGTTCACTGTTTCAGACTCCACACGTGCATGAGACCATGCATGGTTGTCTTTCTTTGTCTGGCTTATTTTACTTAGCATGTTGTTTTCTGGTTTTATTCATGTTTTCACAAATGGCAGGATTTCCTTCTGTTTTAAAGGGTGAATTGTGTGTATTTCTTGTACCATGTTCTGGCTTTTTATTCATTCATTGATGAACATTTGGACTGATTTTGTATCTTATCTATTATGAATAGTACTACAATGAACAGACACCACAATTGGGTCCCAATTTCATTTCCTTTGAATATATATACCCAGATATTGCATTGCTGCACATTTTTGCTTTTGGGGGAATCTTCCTGCTGTTTTCTATGGTGGCTGTGCTAATTTATATTCCCATCAACAGAATTTAAGGCATACACTACTATACATTGCTTGATACCTTATAAGTTTCCCTTCACAACAAAAAGTGGTATGTTTTCCTTCTAGCAATATTCATGTTCTCTTTATCTCTCCCCCCCCCACACACACTCATGTACACAGAGACAGACAGACAGAGAAAGAGATATGTATACCCCGTATATATCACACCCACTATTCTTGAGGCTCTGTAATGTTCTTATAGAGACTTCTGGAGCACTGGCTCTGAATATGAGCCTAAAGGACTGATTCTGGATTTCCAAGTTGATCAATAAGTACAGGTAACAACCATGGACACACAATTCACCTGGCGTTGGAGATGCACATCATCTTAGTTTATTCCCAGCTCACCGTGGTCAAGGTCTCCAATGTTGTTGTGCCTTTCCTATTCATTGAACTTAACATACACATCTTACAAGTTTATGGTTAAAATGAAGTGAAATAATAGTGTGGAAATCCTTTAAGGCTTAAATGACAGGTGAAAACGTCTCAAAGACCTGGAACACCATTTATCTGTGACTTTCAAGGCACTGCCTGCAATCTACAAAAGAAATGGACTATAAAAACACATGGTAAAATATATATAACATAAAACTTGCCATCATAACCTCTTTTAATCGAACAGTTCAGTGGCATTAATGACATTCACATTGCTGTGTAACCATCCTCAAATCTTGAGAACCTCTTCATACTATAAAACAGAAATTGTGCCCATTAAACAACTCTTCTGCTCTCTCTCTGTAGCCTCTGGTGCCCATCACTTCACGTTGTCTCTATGGAGACACTCAGGGTGTCGTGGAAGTGGAGTCATGCAACAACTATCTTTTTAGCTTCTTTCACTCTTTATATTCTTAAGGTTCATCTACTCCATAGCATGGTTAGGGATTTCCTTTATTTGTAAGTCTGGATAATATTCTGAGGGCATTTTAAAAATGTCTCCATAATATAAAACCCCTAGTATATGTGAAGAGCCACAGGAAATATCAAAGTAGCCTGTAACATAATGCACCAATGATGAGGAAGTGATCCCTGTGCTCTGGATCACTGTCTCTAAGTCCTTAGCATCCTGAAGGACTGCATCTGGGTCAGGTATATAGTGTGTTTATAAGAGCCTATTGTCTAGGACAGGGATTCCCAAGCAAATCATATCAAGGGGTGATGAACAAGTTCAATTTGCTGCTAAGAGCTCCAGAAGTGAGAGACTGCATAACTGGGAAGCAACTGGAACACAGCAGGGTGGTCAGCAGTTTCCTAAGCAGTTTGGGTTTTGTGACAGGGACCTTTCTGTACAGGTTATAAAGACAGCTCCAAGCAGAAACAGAGAGGAGAGCTAAGATAATTACAGCAAGCTAATAATTCCCAACACGGAGGCCAGCTTCCAATGAGTCCTGGTGACCTGCAAGCAAAGGAGCTACTGCTGATGGTGGCCTTACGTAGGCACTTTGGCCAGCAGGTTGAATGGGAAGGGTGACATTTATCAAGGTTAATGCATATTTAAAAAGGGGCCAGTGGAAGGGTAACCACTGATTGCTTCCCTCAAGATTGTTTATGATGCAAATCACACGTATCTCGATGCATAGTTCTTTCAACTTTGCTCTTAACCTATTCGGTAATTCCTCTTTACTAATTAGAAAGCAAGGAACTCAGTGTCTTAACAAAAGTGAAACAGGTGAAAATTGACCTAATTACAAATCCAAGCTGTGCCTCGTGACTCCTGTACCATAAACCAAAGCATCACCCATGGAGGAAGTTACTGGTGCTGCATGTTTTGCGCCTAAGAGCAAGACAAGCCATCTATTTCTGTTGGACTTTGGTAAAGCCATGCCCTGTGAGTGACTGCAAGGACCGCAAGTACGTGGGTACAGCGTTCAGTGGTGGAGGGAAGACCAGCCGCAGAACAGAGCCAGCAGGACAGTAAGGCCACAGGTGAGCTGTCTTCTTTATTTGACTCTCAAGAGGCAAATACTCTGGTCTTATGAAAAATTGTAGAGATCAATACAAAACAAAATCTCTAAAATCTCTTTCAAGATAAAGATGAGGCGATTCACAGGACAGAATTTTTACTAGCCAGTAAATACATGGGAAGAAATGTTCATTTTTATTAGTACCTAGAAATTTCCAGAAAATAAAAACAAACATAAAACTCCATACCATAATGAGAAACATATTAGATCTATCAAATTATCAAAAATGAAAGTCTGATAATACCACAAATCACCAAGAATATAGGATGTGGGTTGGGGCAATGGCCTAGTTGGTAAAGGCTCAGTTCACAAACGTAAAGATCCGAGTTTGATCCCCAAAGCCACTAAAAAAGATACCAGCCCAAATTAGACATTTGTATCATCTCCTCTAAGGTGTAGGTGACATTGCTAAATTGGGAGAAATTTAAGAGCTCAAGGATGGAATGGAGTGCATGGAAATGATGTCTTTTGAACATGAGATGGTTGTTGTACCCATTGCAGTCATGACCTTGTAGCAGCTGTGATCATCCAAATAAGTTCAGAACAAAACTAAGTCCATCCATATTCCAACATGGATGAGGAGTGGGCTCATGAGATCCCACCCCTATCCGAAAAGCTATAGGTAGTTAATGGCTGCTGGGAGAGAGAGAATAATTTATTTGCAGTGGTGGAGCTCATGTTCTGTATGTAACTCCCAACTCATGTTCTTGTAACATAATTAAACCCACTGCCTCATTAAAAAAAGAAAGTCATGAAAGTATGGGACAGACTTGGGAGAAAAGAGGGTTCCGAGGGTGTGAGAGCAGATAAGAGAAGGTAATGGGTGAATATGATAAAAAATTTATTTTATTCATGTATGAGATTGTCGAAGAATAAAAAAAAATTAAGAAAATATCTAGGAGCAATGTTGGGTTCTACCTGATCTTTTGAACAGTCCTTGATATAGAAGATGTGGCTTGAGAAAAGTCACAGATAGAAAGAATTAGACAGAGATATAAAATATAGAGTTGGAAGGGATGTCAGTAAATACTGAAGCCTCCAGTTTCTCAGAGTCTTTTGATACTCAATACCTGGGGAGGCAAAAGACCTACCCCTCTCCAGGATACCATGGTTCAAAGTACAAAATATAGGCAAGTGTAAACACTTTAATTCACAAAACATCTAGCAACCATGCCTTATGGAAAAACATTTCATTATACAGCCTTGGGGAGCAAGGGTCCTGGTGACCACACTTTTGGCCAAACATCCTGTCAACACAGCTTTAAAAAGCAAAACAAGCTTGGACTCTCTGACCTTGCATCAACATGGAAACAAAGCACAAGTTGGAATTTTTATGAGCTCCCATAGAGTAGCAACACATGCCTGTAATCCCAGTACTGACAGTTAGAGACAGGAGTATTCCTGGCACTTGCTGGCCAGACAGTCTAGCTAAATATAAGGTAGAAAGTGAAAGACATGCTCTTGGCTTGCAATTCTAGTACTATGGAGGCAAAGATAGAGGGTCCCATGTTCCCCCAAAATCAAAGTGGATGGATCCTGGGAAAGGACACACTCAAGATTGACATCTTGCCTTCACAAGTATGTACAAATGCCCGTGGGCACACCTACACACACTTACACTCACATGGATTCCCCCATGACACACAAAGGTGATGGAATCCTCCTTAATTTAGAAAAAGCTGGATCGTATTCCCTTCTGATGTTCTGCCTTAACCTGCCTCTTTTCTGTTTCTTCTTAAGATCAATGAGGGAAGAATCTCATGCTGGATCAGGCAGAAGGAGAGATTGATTGTACAGTGGTGGCCACGCAGCACAAAGAACAACAGCTGATGCCAGGTACCCACAGTACACCTTGGAGAGGGCTGCTACACTGAACCAGCACAATTCCAGCAGATAGTCACTGCCTTTCGATGTGCCAACCATTTCTTTGCTGGGGACATCTTCAGGGTGAGCCAGAATTTCTCCCGTGCAGGCAGAATAATATGGTTTTAGTGTTGTGGCTTTGTCAATAGAGCAGTACCAATGCAGGTTATCTCTTGTGCCAGATTGCGAATGGGCAGCATTACACCTTATTTAAATCCTTTAATGCTCTGAGATATATTGCTGTGACATTCCACCGGGTAGTAATTTCTCTAAATTTGAAGATTCCTTTCTAGAGGGAAGCCAGTTAAAACTAAGGACATCTTAAAGGACGGCTCCTTGACCTTCAGAAAGTAAACAACTCACACACCTCAGGAAGTCCCTGAAATGTACCACATTCACAGGGCCCCTTTCTTAAAAAAGGTTATATAAGCTTGACTCTTGGGTTCTGCTGCCTAAAAACTCTACCTAAGAGCTGTCAGCCAGGTTGGTGGACTTTTTGCAATGCAAATGACTTTGAGTCAACCATGGTCCTTTAAGTAACCCCATAATTTTTTTTTCTAGTTCACCAAGTTGGACTTTGATGATATCATTACTTTGTTCTGTTGTAAATTCTCTATCAGTGGTGCATAGGTATTTGTTCACATCCTCCAAGGAGTAGTATGATACAATACACCAAAGATATGCTGTGGGTGTGAATGGATCACACCAGGGTTCAGGAACTTGGAATTCACATGAACTGAATAATGTACGTTAATAAGGCTCCATTTATTCCTAGATGGTCACATTCACATTATTGTCTCATATTCTAGGTGTGAGCAGTGACCACCTAACTTCCACCTTCCACAAAAATCTTTTCCACATATACTGATGCCAAATTAGTGTTCTCTCTGTAGCCATTCTGCATTTGTATGTTTTTCAGAGACTGCTGTTGGACTCAGCATATAAACTTGGTAAAACCTGCCTTGGCTTTGGCCATGTATATCGACTGTTGAGATCATTCTGAATTTTCATTATGTTGTCTCTGCAAGTCCCTGCCGGGCTGGTGTCATCTGAATAATTGATTGGCAGATATTTTTTGCAAGGACAGGACCAAGGATATAATTCTGTATTCAAACAGGAGAAATTTTTATCTTCATCGACACTGAGCCATGGAGAGCAACACTCTTCGGTTGCAGCTGTTCCCCTGGCCATGATGCTATGGAAGAATAGGAAGTATAGTGACTAAGACTGAACACTGTAAAGATATCCAATATTCCCAGGTGAAGTCTCAAGTTGAATGCAGGTCAAGGCAAAATTCTATCAAGTTTCCTCTATACAACCTGATGAGCCGATTCTCGGTTTTATCTGGGAGAACACAGGGATGCATTGGTTGAAGAACAAATAACAAGAACTGAGAGAATGACTCTTTTAGAAAGCAGAGCTTAAGACATATTATAACGCTATAATGATGAGCACTGTTTGGTATTGACACAGAAGAAGCAAAAGATCAAAGGAACAAAAAAGAGATTGCAGAAATAAGACAATAAAGCAGCAAGTACATAGCAATTTGCTGTGGTACAGGGTGCATTGCACATCTTTTGGAACACCGAGGCAATTACAAGTGACACCAGGCTATGTGGCAATATGGAATGGAAAACAGCGTTCTCTCTAGCTCAGATCTGAACTAACACAGATCCTAGGGTGTTTAAAAGACTTAAAGATGAAAAGAAAAGCTTCAGCATATTGGAAGAAAATTCAAGAGAATGTCTTCGTGACCTTCGAAGTAAGAAATGTTTTTAAAATAAGATGCCAAAAACAGGAGCAAAAATGAGAAATTTGACTCGATTAAAATTACAAATATTCATTTATCAAAATACAAGTGAAAGGTCAAACTTACAGACTTGGAAAAGATGTCCTTTTTCACAGCTATAAAAGATAAATAATTAGTATTCAGAATCAGATAAAGCCTTTTGCAAGCCAACATGAATAATACAAATAATTGATGAGGAAAAAAAATGAAGAATATTACCAGAGACTTTTACAAAACGAAAGTCAAAATACAGAAGAATACATTCAAAATCCTCCTGTGACGCTCTGCCTCCGTGAATAGGCAAGTGCAAACTAAAGTCATGGTGAATTTGTTTCTGACCCACACTAGATTGACAGCATTTCTCAGTCTGATGGTAATAAATGTGGGGAAAAATGTGGGGCACAAGCCAGACCTGACAGAGAGTTCTAGAAAATGTCGAAGTTACCTAGGATGCTGTGTGCTTAGATAAAAGTCTCACTCTTAGGTAAAACAGGAAGACAAGGTGTTGGGGAAACTGAATGGATGGTTCTATGACGGCACCATAGAAAGCTTGGAAATGGCTAATAAAGCTGAAAATGGGCATCATATTGATATAGTAATTTCATGCACAGGTGTGAATTGTAGAGAAATCCTGGGCATAGTTGTGGAAGCATTTTCCTGTCACATTGTGACAACATATAATTGGGAGCAATATGGAAGACCATCCACATGATTCTTCAGCTTGACCCATCAACCCGACCATCAGCAGGACTGTGAACAAACCAAGTGTGGAATGTTCATTCTATGCTGATGATAGAAGCCTTGGAACTAAATCCACATGGCGAACATGGAGAAGTCTCAGAAATGAAAGGCTGAGAAAACTGCTGCAGGAATCTTAGAGTGAGGTGACATCTACAAGCAGAATGGGTAAATGATGTCCCATAGGAAGGATGACAAACTGCAGCATGTAGGTCAACTCCAACAGAACAAATGTCCGCTTTTGTAAATACAATTAAGAAAATTACAGCCACCCTCATCTGACTGCATGTTATCTATAGCTGCATTTGAGAGAATGGAGCAGAGCTACATAACTGAACAGAGATCATTTGCCCTTTAAAGCCTATGTATATTACAAAAAATGTTTGCTGCCCCTAGAATATACATGTTATTGTTAGAAAAATATAATACTCCCCCCCCAACCAGAGATGGGGGAAAGAGATTAAGAGACAAGTCTTTTTCCCCCCCTTTTCCAAAATTACTAGAGACTCAAGATTTTTCCATGCAGGTCCCATCACCTTTACAGGCATTGTCCATTCTCTGAGTTCTCAGTGCGCCTTATATCTGGTGAACGGGTACTGGTAAAGAATGGTTGCCTAAATTACAAAGCCTGTGTGGATCTGTGCTGAGTCCTCTGCATCTATGTTATGGTCGCATAAGATGATGCTCTTGTGGGATTCCTAACAGTGAGAGTGGAAGTGTCTCTGACTATTTTGCTTGTTCTTGGGACCCTTTTTCTCCTACTGAATTGCCTTGTCCAGCCCTGGTACGAGGGTTTGTGCCTAGTCTTACTGCATCTTGGTATGTCATGTTTGGTTGATATTTCTGGGAGGCCTGCTCTTTTCTGAAGGGAAATGCAAGAGAAGCTGATCTCGTGGTGGGGGGAAGGAGTGCTGGGAAGGGGATAGAGAGGAAAATGCTATTGGGCTGCTATATTGTATGAGAGAATAATAATAATAAAAAGATGATTGCCTAAGTACTTTTACTTGCAGCCAGACCAACACAAGAGAGCTAGTAGACAGGAGTTACCTGGACACGTGTGTGATGACTCATTACTAGGTCAGACAGGAAGATTGACTGTGTGGGGGTTGGGGGATGGGAGATAGTGGGATGGAGTGGGGGAGGGCCAGGGGGTGGTGGTAGGGGGTAGTTAGCAGCTTCTTCAGCAAGTTGCATTATAAATTATTGCCAAGTTAGTGATAAAAGAATGAAGACATGAAAAGAAATGAACACTACATAACCATAGACTGGCTAGTGGTCACTTTTAGGCAGAAGGAAATGCAATCAAGGAGAGATAAATAATATACAGATAGGTGCCCTCTAAGACAGTTGTTTTAGGTCTTAAGTTCTTGGCAATAGAGGCTTGATTAAACTATTACATATTGCAATTATACACACATATACACATACAAGAGTGAAATAATCTAAGAAAAAAGTCAAAGGAAGAACAAAAAGTGTCATGGGAAGGTTTTTAATATGAAAGGCCAACAAGACAGGCTAAGTGAAGTGCCAATAGAAAGCTTGTGTGTTGTTACAGAATCTTATTAGGCTAACACAGCAAAAGTTAACGCAGTATAGATTTTTGAACAGTCATTTTATTATAGGCATCTATTGTTGGCAATTTGAGCAAGTAGGCTCAAGAGTTTTTGATCAGGTCAGAGACACATTGCCCATGTATATACCTTGGTTGCTTTAGGCTTTGAAATACTGACAGGCATGGGGCTGAAGAGATATCTCAGTGGTTAGGAGCACTGGCTGCTCTTCCAGAAGATCTGGGTTCAAGTCCTAGTACCCAAATGGCAGCTCATACCTGTCTGTAGCTTCAGTTTTGAGGTTTCTGACATCCTCACATAGACATACAAGCAGACCAAACACCAATGAACATAAAATAAAAATAATAATAAAAAGGAAATTATAGAATTTTATTTTTAAAAAATGCCAACAGGAACAGGGACATCTATGAGAGGGACAAATGCCTTCCTCAAACATGCATTGTCCTCTAGAATACTCAGATAGCCCCCCGGGGAAGACATTGAACATCACTCTTTTTTAAACAAATATTTAGTTTTCAAATTTATGACTTTTCTGTGTGTAGCTTCATGTTATGCCTACCACAAGTATGCAGTTGCTTGTGGAGGCCACAAGAGGGCATAGGATCTCCTGGAACTGGCATTATAGGTGCATGTGAGCCATGCCAAGTGAGTGCTAGATCCTCCGCAATATGTCTGCTTTGTATTTGGTGCCTGGTCAGGAGGTAGCTGAATGGAAAACAGTTGAGCCTCACATCTTCAAAAGAGAGCCATCCGCTATCAAAACCACATCACTCTGCTGTGCAAACATTTCGAGAGCCATTTCTCACTGCCTTGTTGCTGGGAATACATTTTCTTTAAGACACAGCTCTTTTTCTCCTGAAAATGTATCTCAAATTATGCCCTCCTCCACACACACACTGGTCCAGAGCGGTGTCATTGAGGATACTGCTCACAGCATCTGAGTTTTGCCAGGCAGGCTGTGATGGGGCAGGTTAATTGGAGGTAACCTGGGTCACCCTCCCAGGGACTGCATTATGGCAGATGCTTGCCATGTAGAGTGGTTAGAAACAGAATTAGTTGTACACATAACAATACAATGGAAAAGGTTTTAACAACCAAGAGCTGACTGAATGAGATGCATAACACAATAACATTTTTAGAAAGGAAATGCATGCATACAAAGTCACTGGACTCATTTTCAAGAACATATACCATTGAGAGAATGGACATTCAATACATTAAAATTCTGGTTTGTGGTAAGGTGAGGGAATGATCCCATTCCCGCCCACAATGGCTCTATGGGGACTCATTTGGACGGCCTCCTCGTTAACTGTGCCTTCCTCCTGGCTTCTGCCAATCTGACCTCCAGGGCACCAAGCTTCACTCTTCTATCCTTGTTGGGTTTTTCACCTTCCGTGTGCTCTCTTAGAATCTGATCTAACCAGGCCCTGAACTCCATTCTGATGTGTGGACTTGGCTTTGGCATTTTGCTGGGCTTCTGACCATACCGCTCACCTTCTGCTCTGGCCTCATTACCCCCAGCTCATTGCTGACAGCTTGTGGTGGTTTTGCTCTGCTACCCAGCCATACAGGTCAACTGAGGTGCAGAAAAATGAACCTTCTTGAAATTGTGATGGATCAGTGGTAGCCAAATAAAGTCAGGCTTGTAGCCATCTGCTGTGTCTCTAGACCATTTGTCTGTCTACCACCCTCTCTCTCTTCCTCACCTTTCCAGTTCTTTCTCCAGAGGGCACCGACCTGTCTTGCCTTTTCCTTTTATCCTGGCACTTTTGACATTTAGTAAGTTTGAAGAGCTTTTGACTTTCAGTTACTGTGTTTGTTTGTGCTGGCATCAGACTTGTTATGTCATCCAAGTTGATCTTGAACAACCGATCCTCTGTTTCCACAGCCAGATTGTTGGTGTAGGTGTGGGCTCGGCAGGCACTCTACTGACTGAGCTATATCTTCAGCTCCGTGCTGTTAAATTAAATTTCCATTTGCTTCAAAAGCAAAAAGCCATAACATCCCAAATGTATAAAAAATGCTGAGCTATTGGAGAAGGGAGGGGGAATATTGTCTCCTAGGCCACATGTCCCATGTTCCTTGAATCATGAGCACCATTCTCTATCCAGCAGAGTGAGACAGCTTTCAGAAAGCTGCTGACATCTGAGAGGTCACCTGGAGGAAGGATACAGATAGTGAAAAATAGATGCAAATCTCTGCCTTGAGCTGAGAATCAGCTGCACAGATCCCAGTCTCTATGGCTCTTGGCCAGGGATGTTTCTAGGGTTTTTTGGACACAACCCAGGGGAGTGTTATGTAAACACATGTGTAGGGGTAGGTGAGTGGTCAGGGCTGTGCAGTCTGTGAGGGCCGACAGAATGCCTTCCCACATGTGTTCCTGGCACGAGTGAGGCTTCCAGCCCCTGTGATCTAGCCAGTTTTATGGGCTTACAGCCACCTCACAGCAGCATGACGCGGGTAGTGGCGAGACTCGCTTCAGTGCTTTATGACAATCTGCTGGTTGTTCTCTGGGGCAGAGTGAGGGAGATCCGTCTGCTGGAAAATAGTAGTAGCAGACCCACAGAAGTCTGAAATGAGGAAGAATAGACTCTTTGATGATGGCTGCAGTCAATAGGTGTGCGGAGGCTAATTAAACAACAGTGCGGAGCGCAGAGATGCTCTGCCTCAGCTGAGGTGATTACACTGCTTGCCACAACCACTTTGCTAAAGTGTAAATGAGCCTTGGCCTGGAGTAAGTGGGCCGAAACTACCTCATCATGATATGGAAGGGGGCCAATGAGGCAATGGCAGTGTTATGAGGACCCATGAGACTGTGCTTTCAGCACCCGAGAGGTCTGATGAGGAAATCCAGGGTTCATTTGGATGCAAGAAACTGAGGAGGTCTGGTTGGATGAGCGTGTTACAGAATTCCTAATGTTTTGCAACTTGTTTAAAAAAATGGTGACAATATTAGTATTAAGGTGGGTCAGGAACATCTGAGCCATGTGGTTACCATGGCAAACAGTTAACAGAAGGGTTTGTGGGTAGAGTGGTAATACAGTAGTGAGGAAATGTTAGCGGTAGACCAGCATGCCCGCTAACTGCTGAACTCCCTCTTGTTTTTCTAGTTTCTTGTACTTCTAGTTTTTCACCAGAAAGTGCAAGAAGATATGATGAGATGTGATTGGTTGGTGGGAGAGAAGAGAGAAACTGGGATGGAGGGATAGATGCTAATGTGTTGTGTTGAAGAGGCAGATGAGTGTGATGACTGACTGTGTAGCCCAGGTTGGCCTTCATCTCTTGTTTCTCCTGCCTCTACCTGCAAAGTGCTAGAATTGTGGACCTATACCACCATATCTGGGCTAGTTCACATATTGATTTTTAACACTTAAATGTGTGAATATAGGCAAATAGCTCAAATGACCTATGTTCTAACTTTCTTGTTATTTCAAGAATAAATAAGCCCATTCTCGACATTTGGCAACAGTGGGTAGGGCTAGAAACACCAAAGTTTGTAGTTTTAGTAGCTACTACTCTCAATATCCCATTGCATATCTTAATAAAGTAGATTTTTTTTTAAGATTGTGTGTGTGTGTGCATGCCCCACACACTCAGAGGCCAAAATAAGGCATTGGATTCCTTGGAATTGGAGTTGCAAGTGGTTATAACCCAACATGGAAGCTGGGAACTGAACTCTGGTCCTCTGCAAGAGCAGCAAGCTCCCTTAACTGTTGAGTCATCTCTCCAGCTCCAGATATCTGGTCTTTGAAAATCTGGTTGAACTCTTACATACCTAAACCTTGGGCCTCAACAAGGAAGGACAATGGTGATGTATAACAATTGACTAAGAGTTGTATCCTGAGAAAATCGTGTGACTACATCAGCCCGTTGTGCCTCAAAGGTTTTTGGAGTTTGAAAAGTAGAGGCCTGAGTCTATGTGGCCAGTGGCTATGGAGCTTAAGCTCAGTGCACAGCAATCTCTATTGCTGGTGACTTTCTCTGCTTTGTCGCATTTCCTGATTGGCCGTGCAGTTTGGAGAGACCCTGGAAGAGAGCCACATCTGAGACAGAGTCAGTGGAATCCAGGTGAGAGTAGAGGTGATCACTAGGAAGAATAGGACTTGCAGTGAAAAGATATGCCGAGCCACAGAAAAGCGAGAGTCCCGGATGTAATGGGGCTATTCTTGCATTGACTGTAAGACTGCCCCTAGTTACCAGAAGGCTGCTTAGTGAATATGAGATGTTTATAAATATGGTAAATAGAAGAGATGTTTCCTCTGGAGTCTAAGAAGCCATGGTCTTATCAGTAGGGTGAAGAAGGGAGGGGTTTATTTTCCTTCTGCCTAGGAAGAGGCTGATCACAGCAGTGATCTGGGCTGGTGGTACCAAAGCGAAAAGGAACCTGAAAGGGGTGATATGAAGTGGCAGGGGAGGGGCACAGGTGGTGCAGAGCTGTCTCAAACACGGAGGAACCAGGGCACACTGGGAACCAGGAGGACTTGTTCCTCCATCTCTCCTGCAGTTCCAAGTGACTAAGAATAGGCTAGGCTTTTGCAATCTGGTGCAGTGATGTGAGTTTCTTATTACTTTGGCTTGGAGGCAAACTTCAGGACTTTGGGGAACACCAGTATGAACGATGCAATCACTGGTATTTTTCTAAATATTATGAGATTTCAAGAAATGGGAGTCTCATGGGATCAGGAGAAAGATTAAGGAACATCTGTGTTTGCTAATTATCTCGAAGTTAAGGCCCCCGCTGCCCACAGAGTGGGAGATAGGGACCCTGTCTCCCTGATGCTTGTACGTTCTAGGGATGGCTGAGCATCCTGAATGGAAAACAGAATGGGGGAAGCTCTACACCTGCACAGGGCAGAGGAAATAGTTAGGGCTTTTAGTTTGCTAAATTCCTTGTCAGAGGCAGACAGAGGTCTGGGTCTAAGGCAGGAATAAGGCTGCCCCGTGCAGCTGAGGGGAACCTAAGTCCCTCAGGGTCACTAGCTGTTGGAGGTTCTGACACTGTAATATTGCAGCACTTCCCTTTGGGCATGGCCTTTCTCTGCCTACTTTCTGGAGACAGTCCAACAGTCCATCCTGAGAGAGTCCCTGACAGACTCACCAATCTGGAGGTTTTTTTTTTTTTTTTTTTTTTTTTTTTTTTTTTTTTTTTTTTTTTTTTTTTTTTTTTTTTTTTTTTTTTTTTTTTTTTTTTTTTTTTTTTTTTTTTTTTTTTTTTTTTGCAGAGGGACCAGCATCTTATCAGTCACATAGATCTTCCTGGGTAGTTATGAAGCCTACCTGTGACTTGGCTGCCTGGTGACCCTTTGCCACTTTCTGTCCTCAGACCCCAACTTTCTTGATAACTACTGACCCCCAAACCTGACCCCAGGCAGGGGTCCCTTTCCCTCTGGCCTATTGAAAGCTTTGGCATAAACATGCTTTTCTAAACATTTATTGCAGAGGTAAGAACTTGCTGCCCCTTACGGTGCTTGGCTGCCAGTGCTGAAGGCTGGAGAAGGCAGTTTGTATGCTAATTTCGCTGATTGTCAGCTTCTCAAAGATTCTACTTCAGCCATACCATTAGCCATACTATCTGCCCTAAGGGAAAGATTCCCCCGTCTTCCCCCAACCACTATCCATCCATCTGGCCTCTGCCTCCCCCTCCTCTCTAGCCTTCAGGTCCTCAGCCAGCCATCCCAGAGAGACCTATAAGATTTTATTTGACTCATTATAACCCAGGCAATGCTTTATTCATTTTGTGAATAGTCCAGATTCAAGTGTGTTGCCTGTATCAAAGAGGCTGATTTCTTAGCCTGATACTAGGGAGAAATGTCAAAAAGGTTAATGGGGCTAGCCCAGGCTTTTATATCCTGCATTTCTCTTTTAGAAAAAGGCACATCCATGCTCATGTTCCTAGGGTTCCTTCTCAGTGCCCCCCTCCGAGAACTGACAGGCTTGGTATTTGTAATAGGAACGGACCTGACCATAGCAACCAAACCTCAAACCAAAGGGTAGGTAGGATCAGAGCCTCTTTTGCAACAATTGATTAATACAGCCTTGCTGGTTAGGATCAGAGCCTCATATACAAATGTCGATTAATACAGCCTTGTTGATTGACCCTAAGTCCATGAGCATGACCTTGGTATGCATTACAATCTCTTAAGGAGATGGGGAAAAATTGGTGCTTTGGCTACAGTTCCTGGGACTGAGATTTAATTGGTCCAGAGGAGTGTAGTCAAGTGAAAGATACATTCAAGGCCTAAGCCATTGCCCAAACCAGTGTCCAACAGACTGAACCCTAAACTTATTACATGAAGTGGGAAACCCAAGCCAGTCTCCCGCCCAGTTCCCATTCTTCTGTCTGGTAGAAGTGTCGGTTTAGAGACTCCATATGCTCTTATAACCCAGGGAAGAGTAGTATTTTATTATGGTGAACCCAGTCCTTCTCCTACAGACTTAGTTTATGTCTTAGTTCTTCTGCTTGGAGCTACATGACAGGGAACCAATGAATTAATCTTCATAAACCTCAATTTCATCATCCTTAAAATGGGAGTAATAAGTACCCCCAAAGACTTGAAAGGATTAAAGTACATGAAGGAGCCAGCTGAGGGTGCTTATAGTGATTAAAGCATTCATTAAAAGGAAGTTGTTATTACCATCAAAATAAAACCTGGTGCCTTGTGTTCAGAGGGCCTGGTGCTTCACTCTCCCCGATGAGATGATAATAATGCTGACTATGGACACACTTACTATTTGCTGAACACGCTGGTTAAGGCTTTGCATATATTATCAGAGGCATCTAGAGGTTAATCAGCATGTCCAAAACCCTTAGCTAATCAACAGCACAGCCCAGGCTGCAATAGGCCAGGCTGACTCTGAGGCTTGACCCTCATGCTCTCACTCCATAGCACCAAATGGATCAAAATAACTGGATGTGGCTGGTCACAACTGGCTTTCCTGGGTACTGTTGGCTGAGACCTCAAAGAAAGGGATGAATTTACACAAATGTGATCCTGAATGAAGGATCTTGAAAGGGGAAGATTGCTTTGTAAAGGTGACACTGGTATGAACTGCTGTCTGCTTTCCAGATGCCCCTGGATATCCTCTCTCTCATATCTACAATAAAAAAACCTTCTCCTTAACCATACCATGAAGTAGTCATCAGTTTATACAATTTTCTTTTGAGCTACTAATTTGGTTCCATACTTCATAGCTACATCAGGGTCCCAAGGATGCCTCAGGTCACCATAATTGGACACGACGACTTCCAAATGCTGGTGCTGTTGCTGGGATGTATATGATGATGCTGGCTCACCCATGTTATGCCATCTTCATGTGGGAAATAACCTAGTACACAATCATGTTGTTCTGAAACAAAATCTTGTTATATGTAAGTCCAGGATGATCTTGAGCTCACTATGTATAAACTTACAATCATCCTGCTTCCTGCCTCAGCCCCCTGAGTGTGGGAATTATAGGCATGTGTGAAAATGGCATTTAAAATGCTCAGTAATCAGCCGTGAAGGAGGTAGTGACTTTTGGCTGAGGCTCTCTGTGCTGGCTAATTTTAGGGCATTTTGAATGCTCATCCCTCTACTGTGACCCAAGAGACAGTTTTAGTCACATCTCACTGTTTACTGAACTGTCTTAAAATAATCTATAAGCAATATAAAATTCTTCTTGTAAGTGGATGCATTGCTTGTACTTAGTCCCAAATAGTGTGCCAGACATGCGAACAGATAGAAGCCCCGCAAAGTTCTGCAGAAGGTGGACAAATGAGGATTTTTGTGGGAAAGCTTCATGCTGCCCACACTCTGAATTGCTTCATGCTTTTTTTTGTTGGCTGGACTTTTGCCAATTCATGTTGCTTAGACATGTTTTTGTTCTCCCAGATCCAGGGTAGGATATGAGGAAGGTTCTCCCTGCAGGAGCCCAATGCTATCCCCTGGTCCCTCTCCTCACCTTTCTTTCATTTTCAGAAGGAGATGATAGGAGAGAGTATGGATAAGGAGCCTGTACTGAGCTTATACCTGTTGGGAGATCAGTAAGGCCCACAGTAGACCAGAGGATGCGCTTGACCCTCTAAAGTCTGAGATACTTTTCTATCAGCAACTTTCAGCAATCAGCTTGACCCTCCTATCTTCTAGCAGCTGGAATACCCTTCCTCAATAGTTTTCTCTGATGTCATGACAAACAGCAAGAGACCCTCGGCCCTTCCTATCAGAGTCTATGGCTATGGCCAGATTCCTGCCTGGTGTTTCTGTCTATGATTTCCGCCCTTTTGTAGGGGTCTCTGATGATTTTGTTGTCCCTGTCTGAGTACCAAGGACCAAATTTCACCTAAGGTTCACCTGCAGAGGGAGCAGAGGAAGAACCAGATGTTTCTATAGAGTCCTGTGATACATCTGGCCTTGCTGGAGCACTTTTGTCAGGGCTGGAATGATCTCTCAGTGGTTGAAAGAGAGCACAGGTTGCCCTTTTAGAGGACCTGAATTTAATTCCAGTGTGAGTCCACTTGTACTGCAGCTCACAACTGTCTGTAAGTTCCAGGGGCTCTCACACCATCTTCTGGCCTCCGTGTACTTGGTACACAGACATACATGCAGACAAAACACCCATACATATAAAATAATGACATAAAATAAATTTTAAAAGAAACACTTATCTATCATGACATCATTTTGAAAACCTGGAGGTAAATATCTCTTCTAATAGGTGAGTATATATATATATATATATATATATATATATATATATATATATATTGCCAAAACTTGCCCAAGACACAAGACAAGTGGCCATTCTTAGTAGATCTTGGTCCTAATAATTCTGCTGCATCTTGCAGGATGTGCAGCCCGACGTTAGTATATGTGGCCTTGCAAGAGAGCATCACTTTTCTGGCTTTGATGAGGATGGTTATTGTAGTGTGACTTAGGATAGTTTGAGCTCGATTCTCTGCAGCTTTATGAAGTCTCTTCTTGAGGATAAGAAAAGCTCTGTCTGGATCTTAGAGAAAACTTCAGCAGGAGACAAGGAATTCCTGTCTCCTCCATGCTTTGCCTGGTCTCTGGAGCAGAGGGAACATGTACTTAGGGGCTGTCCTGCTGGGTGTCACCCTCCTCACTCAGTGGCTGCTTGGTATCTTCTTACTTTACAAAGTCAGGAGGAAAATGCAGCATATTGGTGGGATGTGAAAAGTTCTCTTAGCTCTTTTGGGAGGTGGGGGCAAGCTTCTGAACTAGGCCATGCTTCCAGTTCACTCCGGGCACAACACAACAACTTTCACTTGGGCTTTTATTTGATAGCCTAGGTGTGTAAGAGGGACATTGTCCCATCATCATGGGCTAAGTGTGTATATGTATGCACTTGAGGAAACTTCCATAACAGTAGGTTCTTTGAAAGGTCTTCGGTGTTATCCCTCCCCATATTCTCTCTTCTTTCTTGTCCCCCATCTCCCATCCCACTTAATTTTTTTGTTCTATTATTTCCCATTCCTCCTATCTGAAAATGTGGTGCACTTACACAGTGGGATATTGTTTAGCTGTTAAGAAAAATAAAATTATGAAATTTACAGATAAGTAGATGGATCTGGAAGTGCTCCTCCTGAGTAAGGTGACCCAGACTCAGAAAAAACAAATAGTACATATTCTCTCTGACATATGGATGCCAACTCTATGTCTTTGTGTTTAAATTGGAACATCCATAGAGGCCAAGAAACTAGAAAGAGACCATGGGGGGGGCGCTCTAATGGGAGGTGAGATGGAAGGCAGGAGGTGTAATGGAGATGATATTTTTAACCAACAAATTTAAATTGACCAGTTTGTCAAAGACTTAAGTCTGTGGCTGTTGAGACAATTCTTCAGTTAAAGGTTCTTGTCACCAAGTCTACTGATCTAGGTTCTCACATGTTTTCTGTTTTAAAGTTTTAGTTACCTTATAAACTAAAAGCAATTGGCTTTAACTTGACAGTTCTGATTTCAGGGACTATTAACTTATATGCATGCCAACTTGATATTAAGAATATATAAAAGTATTTATTTGTAGGCAATATAAACGTGTACAGTCATACTTAGATTTCTGAAAATTCCAAAATCTCCATTGATGACTCAATAGAAAACATAGTAATGAGTTGGCAATGTGTCCAATGATGACTCAGGAAAACATTCAATGGTGATTCAGCAAAATACTACAATGACTCAGCAAAATGCCTAACAACAAGTTGGCAAAAACTGTTCTTCCAGAGGTCCTGAGTTTAATTCCCAGCAACCACATGGTGGCTCACAACCATCTATGATGACATCTGGTACCCTCTTCTGTATACTGTACACATAATAATAAATAAGTAAATCTTTAAAAAAAATCACAAAAAAAATCCTAGTGACAACTCAAAACATCCAACAACTACTCAGCAAAAATGTCCAGTAATGACTCAGCAGGAGCAGCCATGAATGACACAGTAAAATACTCTTTGTTGACCAGCAAAAAATGTCGGTGGTGACTCATACAGTAGTGACTGGGGAAAAGCACCTTCTACTCACTAAAATAATTGAAGGACAGTAATGACTTATACCCAGAGATGATTCTAGAAAAAACACCAAGTGATGACTTGACAAAACAAAACAGAGAAATCATAATGACAGCTCTGTAAAAAGCCAATGATGACTCAGCAAAATACATCCAACAACAGCAGCAAAAGGATGACATGGCAAAATGCTTAATGATGACTCAGCACAATGCCTAGCAATGACTCAGGACAACAACTTGCAATTAGGGTTGAGGTTGGTGGGATTGGAGTTAGGGTTAGAGGGTTGGGATTTAGAGCTTTAGGGTTAAGATAAGCCCATACTCCGTGTTTTGTGTTAGTAACATCAGCAATGATGATTAACCAACAGCAATACTTTTCTTACTTCAGTGATCAGCAGCTTCTCTCTGTCTTGCTCCAGAGAAAACTGGAACAGGCCAAGGGATTTCTCTTTGTCTCTGCAGGTGCACAGCTCACCAAGAGACTCCACTTTGGCACCATAGTGGCAAAGGATACCTTTCTCTTGGTGCTTGCCACATTGCACTGTCAGCATCCCTCCAGTGCCGGGTCCTGCTCCAGGAGGTGAGGTGTGCGGGACAGGAACGAGGGCTGTCATTGTGACATGTGGCTCTGATTGCTGCTGACAGGACACTCAGAGCCCGGGCTCCCAGGCCAGGCATGACTCCTCCCACTTCTAAATTTCCAACTAGAAATCTATCTCAGCTTCCCTCAGCTCCAAGTTGGGTGTGGGTCAGGATCCTGTCTTTCATGGACAGATTTTAAGGCTGGGCTTTGACTGGAATGGCTGGGTTCAGGGTGGATCCTTTGTGGTCTCAGGCAGGGATACAGCAGGAAGATCTCATTAACACCTTTCCACAAAGGGGAAAAATAATATTTCTGCTTGTTCCCTTTGTGTCTTGAAGCGGTGATAAGGTACCACCAAAGTGCCAGTTGGAGCATCGTTCAAATGAAGGATTATTCTGATAAGATGGAGAGGAGAGATTTTCTGGGAGGGAGAGGCTTGGGGAAGGGGAGGTAGGCGGGTTTAAGGTTATTAAACAGGAAATGCCTGGCCGCAGCGGATCAAGGGGAAATTACACATTCTGTCACATTTGCTTATTGAATCCCACATCCTTTGAAGCGGGAAAGGGGGGGGGGGCAAATAACTCTACCCTCCCATCAACCCCCTTGTAGCTCTTATTAGATTTCACAACCTTTCAATATTAAAATGCTACTGCCGGTGGCAAAATTCCTTGTCAGTTTTTAATATCAGTAAGGGATTGTAGTATTAGGCTTAAGGGAGCTGGAGGTGGAGAGGGGAGGAAGAGGCAGATGGTATGCAGAATCCTTGGTCCCCAAGGCTTCCAAGGTCTTTGCTCCCTAGAGCCTGTGGTAGGCCTGAGTAGTTTCTGCTCTCACAGAGAAGAGGTGGACATCTTAGAGAGGCAGAAGGCCATGCTGAGCTTCACAGAGTCACTGCCACTCATACTAAAGCTTTTCTCACTGAATGTCTGTCTCACCAAAAGCTTCCAGAATCATCGACAGGAATTTCTCTCCCGGAGATGGGGGGGGGGGGGAGGTTGGTCATCTCTCTATTGCCATAACAAAGGACCCAAGATGATCAGTTTATGAAGAGAAAAGGTTTGTTTTGACTCACTATTATGGAGACTCCAGTTTGTGGTCAGCTGGTTTTGCTTTGACAGGGACAGTATCTCATGACAGGAACATGTCCAGGTAAAACACGTCCTCTGCCTAACCAGGGAACAGAGAGAAGTTTTTGTTTTAATTTTTATTTTTAAAAAAAGGACTGAGTTTCTCCTATCTGTTTTGAGGGCATGTCTCAGTGACCTAAAGATCTCTCACTTGGTTCCTCCTTAGAGTTCCTACCATCTCGAAACAGTGTTTTTATAGGAGGGTCAGGTTGTTACCACAACAGCAGGGGCCACTGTCCTGTCAAAGTCTGGCCAGTGTTTCTTTTCTACCTAGATTGCCTGCCTTCCTGCACCTTGTTACCACAAAGCCCATCCCTACCGCCTTTTCTCTCCCTTAGAGAGACCACGGTCCCTTCTCTAAACACAGGTGGGCTCTATCTTTTCTTTCTTATCTTTTTTTGTGAGCCTAAGAGCTTAAGAATTTGGGGATAGTAGAATGCTAAAATCCAAGCTACTAAACAATAGTCTAGGAAAGAGGAGAGGTACTTCTGGGTAAAAGGCTTTCCAGCTGTAGATGAAGATGCTGGAGTGGCAGCATCCTGCTCTGGACCTCTGAACACCTGCTACCCCCACTGTTCTGCTGAAGACTTCTCTCCATTGCATTGCTGCCCACCTATTGAGTTCTGGGGTTACAAGTGTGTGCCACCACAGCCAGGTTTTTTTTTTTATGCCCATCCTGGGGATCAAACACAGATCCTCATGCTTGGACAAAAAGCCAGCAGGTACCTTACAAACTGTGCTATTTCTCCAGCCCCTGTGTTATTTTTTGTTGTTGTTTATTTATCTTATCCTTTTCATGAATCGGTTTTCTCCTAGGCCCAATGAGGCTTATCATCTCTTGGGATGCCATGACAGACCAGATAATGTAATTTTGTAAAAATGGTTCATGTTAAAGTTGATACTGGAATACAATTGTCCTAATTTGGAGAGGATTCTCACAGGGAAGTGATTCAGGTGGCATGTCTATACTGAGCATCTGAACAGATGAGGCTAAAGATGTGTAGAGGTTTGGCTGGTCTGTCTGCTAATGTTGTAGATTGCCTGACTTTTCGGAACACTCCCATTTTCTGCCAGCTTTACTCCTTTAGAGGTCTCTAGGGGCTCCCCAACTCCACCCAGGGAAATACATACACAGCACGTCATACCTTTCTTTCCACCCCAGGCAAAACTGCAGCCTCCACCCTCAGAGCAATCACTCTGTGCTCAGCAGCATTCAGCCTGCAGCTTGGGGCTGAAGCAAGAGGCAGCAGCCTGAGTATGAGGTGTTGGGAAACCCCGTATCTTCTCCTTGAGAAATGAGCATTCCTGTGGACATCATTGGCTTTGACCTTGTCATTGCATGCAGGCCAGTAGCAGCTCACCCCTTAGTTCAAATAGATGGAAATAATTTACTCTAGCTTCCTTATTGATGCATAATATTAGCTTCAGTGTCAACTTTGGACCGCTCTAGAGACAGACGGTTTCTTGCTGGACAGACTGCGCATGTCAGTGAGGCTATGTGCGAGGAGGAGCAGAGCTCCCTCCCATGCTTCTATAAAAAGCTTCGTGTGGACTATGAGTCTACAGTGTTGCCTCTCAGGACAGGGGCAGAGAAACCACAGGGGACTTCTACCATATTGCCAGTGTATGTGGACTTGACTAACCATGCATGGTGGATTCCTCTGCTGTGCCACACCCGCATTGTTTGTGTCCCTACAGACCGCCTGTGTCTCATCTCTGGTCATCTATACTGGCAGGGTAAATGAGTGAAACCCTGCCTAATGGCTACTGCCCTGGAAAATGGAGTCTCCACTGAGAATGAAGTCGGGGGGAGCTTGACAGCTTAGCAACTGTCTCCCAACAGCAGCCTGAAAAATCTGTTCTCATTAGCAGTAGGTCCTAGAGGGATCGTGGTGGTGTTGGGGGATGTCAGAGTGCACCCCTTGTGTTCTACTTTTCAGCTAGCTTCTGGGCAGTCTGTGTTTAACAGTAGTGTGGCTCTCTGGGGCCCAAGAGAAATCTGTTTCTGAATCCCAGTGTCTTTTGAGTGTCTATTCACCATCTTGCCCAGAAAGTCTGTCTCCTTCAGTCACATACTCAAGTATCTAGATTGGCACATGGACCCAAATAGACGTATGCCTTATGCCGTAAGGAATGAAAAACGTGCTGGCCAGCTGGCCAGCTTTGGTGGACAGTTGTCCTTGCTCTGAACACTCTGTGAGAGTCAGTGCTGGTAGATGAAGCTGTAGGTGACATTTGGCTTTTGGTCCTTAGGCCAAAGGACGTTTATGTCAGGTGGAGGTGATGGACTTGGCACTGCACATGTGCGTGTCTTAACTGTTGCTACCCACTCAACCTTCAGGCCAAACAGGGAACCTCTTATGAGACCTCTCTTCAGTCCCTACACCCAGCTCCCAGGCATGTCCCTTCCCACCAGCAACAATCAAAGCCCATCTGCTGTGGTTCTCAGGAGGCCCCAAGCTCACCTCCGTGCACATTCACAATCCACACGCCAGCTGCCGAGGTACAGAGCGTTTGATTTCTCTTCTTGTTTTCAAGTTTTCTACCTGAGGTTGCCTATCACTGAAATGATGGTAGAAAGCCTCAGAAGAGTGGTTTTGACATAGAAATGGTAAAGGGACACAAGAATCATTAAGATTAAGGGCCATACAGGCAGAAAGATAGGGAGTCCCAGGTGGAGCCTCCTCAAACAGTGTGATTTTAGACTTATATTAACTATGTCATCACTGTTACCAAAGTGTGAAGAATCTCAGTCCCGCTTTTCTCCATGGAAGAAGCCAACTGAAAAGACATGTCTGAGTCTGTTCTCTTGGGGCCACAGATGTACATGTGTCCTTTGATTGGCTGGCACAGCAGCTGCTGGGTGGGTGATGTAAAAAGGATGGAGATGGTAAGCAAGCCCTGTTGGGTGCCAGGGAAAGAATTAGGCCTATGGCTTCTTGCTAATTTTGTATAATCCCTGCCTTGGCCCGAGAAAGTCTTCTGAGCAACAAAATAGAAGCTGTCCATAAAACGCGTTGAAAACAGTTTTGTTCTTCATCATTTTTAGAATGATGCTTTTATTACTGAAGGGACACAGGCAGTGTACTCTTGGTGGGACATTCAAGGGTTTCGGAAGTTAGAAAGAAACGTCATCAGGAATGGCCTAGTCTGGCCTGGCCTGATGCTATGCTCTGTAGCGTATCTCATGCCAGGCTTGGATACGGCCCCTGTCTGCATATCTGTATGGAGCTGGCACACTTCTAAACCAGCACCCACCTGAGTAAAATAATCAATTACTAGGAACACTAAATGAGATTCTGTTTGAAAATATGTTTTCTACATGTTTTCCCTCATGGAATGCTCTTGGTACAATGTTCAGTCTCATTATTGCTTTCTCACTAATACAAATTTGAGTTCTTATCTCTCTACTTTGTATGAAATTAGGATAGCCATATCTGCCACAAAGTTGTTTGTATGAAATGGAGCAAAATAGGATGTGAAGTGAAATGACTGGCAATATGCACAGTGACCCAAAACGTCACTTTTCTCTATGTGAATGGTGCGGTTTGTGGAAAGCACTGGAAGGGCTGGGATGGAACTTAGCTGGTAGAATGTTTAGCTCACATACGCACAGCTCTGACTCTGATTGACAGCACCACATAAACCAAGCATGACTGGTGCATGCTTGTCTTCTCGGTTCTCAGGTTATGGTGGCCGGAGGATTAGATGAAGGTCTCATTCTCAGCTAGCTAGTCTGTGAGTCAGTTTGAGGCCAGCCTGGGCTATACGAGACTCTGTCTAAAGAAAAATAAAAGGCAAGAACTTGAATTATCTAGCAGACCTGAAGCCCACAGCTACACGTATATCAGGATAGGCATGAATGAGGACCATCACATTTGTAGATGACAATCATTCAGCAGTGTGAGAAAATTGGACATCCTAATTCTAGAGTATAAATTTTTGGGATGAAATGAGTATGTGCATTGATCAGGCCTCCTAAGTATTTTCCTACAACTACCTACCTCTCTGTTAATATAACTATTTTGCTTAATTATGAAATGAAATAAGAGCAACAATATAGAAGAATATGAAGAGAAATAAAAATGCCTGCCTCCAAATTAAGTACCTTTATACCTCATCCTTCCGGGCTGTTAATTACCACTCTACCCTCATCAAAATCTCCCTACTTCACTTGGAGGAGGACACTTAACTTTCTTTTGGTGGTAAAGTGTCAAAAACACCCTCAGCCCGCTCTATAGTTTCTCAGGAAATCACTTAGAGCTCACTCCTGCTGGCCCATCTAATAATAATCCTCCTCAGGATTTATTGGAGGCAAAGCGATAAGTATTTCATCATTTCTCTAATTACTTCTAGAGGATAATAACAGCTCCTTTTACAAAAAGAACTCTTCTCCCCCTGTTTTTTTCTCCAGGAAGGAAGTCTCCAACATTGGATGCTCCTCTACTTTCTTCCTTTCTGGTTAACTCTCTCGTGTGACCTGGTGCTATCAGTGGGGTTTTCCTGCCAGACACATTTTAAATCTGGTTTTACCAGATCCCTATGAGGTGGCTGTTATTGTCCCCTGTAAAAAAGGAGGGTCCTAAGGTTCAGGGGGCTAGTACCTTTCTCAAGGCCCTTGCCGAGTGACATTCAAAGGCGAACAGGGTGTTTAGCACCCGCTCCAAGCCACTGGCTAACAGTACGGCACAAACACAGGCAAAATATGTTATAGTTACTGGGGTGGGTGATGCAAAGTACATGGTGAACCCAAGAGCTAAGAAATGACAAAAGACCCCTCGTTCTTATCCTGCCTCCCAAGCATCGAGTGAATCCAGGCTCTGATGTTTGCAGTCTAGTCTCCATACTATAGTCCCCCTTCCCTAGTTGTTCCTGATTTTATTGCAGAGAGAGACAGAGATAGATAGATAGATAGATAGATAGATAGATAGATAGATAGATAGATCGGTAGAGATCTTACTAAGAAGAGGTCCTTCAGCTTATGACAAACTTGCCCATAGCCACCCTTCTCTTTCTTTGAAAACTCTTTTTACATTAATGAATATTTGCAGAAGATCAAGGTTCTGTATTGAATAAAAGTAATTTTGATTATTAATTTTTTGTTCTAGGGTCTGATGAACAGAACCAACTGTTTTCTTCAGAATAGTTTGCTTGTGGATAGGATATAGATTGATTTCAAGTTGTAATTCCATGCACATCAGTTATAGCTGGCTCCAGCAAATGGATGGAGTGTTGGAGGGATACTGGAGGATCTCACAAAACCAATAAAGATCCAAAGTCAAAGGAAGGAAGAGACTGGGCCACATCTGGAGACCCCAGAGGAGAAAGACTTGGGAAAGCTGCTGAAGTGGGCTGTCCCTGTGGGAAGGACACAGAATCCAGAAGTTGCTTTGCAGGTTTCCTTGGCTGTGGCAACACTGCCCTGCTTCTTGCAGCCATTTCCTGCTTGATTGTGGCCAAACCTGACATTTTTATTTTTTAATTTCATTATTATACAGAAGCATAATCAAGCTTATTCCATCTTGGAAAGTGGTTTGGAGATGAAACCTGAACGTTGTAAGTGTTGGGCCTTTTGAACTTTTGTTGGCCCAAGGAAACTGGGCCACGTTAGCATGTATGAGTGTGTGTGTAATCCTTAGAACGTTTCTCCGCAGACAGGACAATCAGCTGCCCTCAGTATTGTTACTGCAGTTTGCAGTTAGAGGTGATTCTGACTTCTGCTAACTTTTTTCTGAAGCACAGGTGTTTCAGAGCCAGACTACAGCCACCATAATTTAACAGACTCCATCTAATCGATAATTCGGAAATCTAAAGGCCATTCAGTGGCTAAAGGCTTTTTATTTAGCCTTTGTGCTTAGGTATTAATGTTATCCCCGTGGCATCTAAATGGCAGCGCTATTTATGGATTGGAAGTCATCCTGACGGTGTGGCTCCTGGCTATCCATCTACGTGAGTGAAACTCGCAGGACAAACAGGGATATTTTGTGTTTGCTGATGCTATGGATTCTACCTAATTTTTCTGTGGTGGCAGTTACAAAGGACAATAGAGAAAGAGCTTCATTGTTTGAAAACATACATCAAGCCGTCAGCTCTGTGTTTGGGTTCTAACTACTCTGGTCTATCTAAGTCCCTGCAAAGACAATGTGGTGTTATGGATTGGTGTTTTTCAACCTTTTTGACATTTAGGATTCTTTTAATTGAAAAATAATAGAACCATGGGTATAGAATTAATTGAATGATCACCAGTTGAGGATATGTGTGTGTATAACTATATCTATATATATGTATATAGACATAAGGTGCAGTGTATTCAGTAATTTCTGATGTTTATTTGGAATTCATTAAAATGACGTAGTTGTAAAATAGTGTACACAATTTTGAGGAATACTTTTCCTTCAGCTTAAAGACTCCACACATACCTGGCTGTTAATGATAATGTCATACCTACCATTCTGAGTGCTCAACATGTCCCAGGCACTGTTCTAAGCTGTGTGTGTCTGCATGTGCATATGTGATATGTGAATGTATGTGTATATGATTGTGTGTATTGTGCTCTGAGCTCTACATGTCACAGCATACATGTAGGGCTCAGAGGATAATAATCCAGTATTCGTTCTCATTTTCCACCTTGTTCTAGGTAGAGTCTCTTTGCCGAATGGTAAGCCAGGACATGCAGCTTATGACGAGCTTTTGGAGACTCTTCTGTCTCTGCTGTTATCTCCTTTTAGAAGTGAACTGGGATTATAGACACTTGCACTATCATCTGGCTTTAACATGGGTCCTGGGGATCGACGTGACAGGCACTTTACCCAGTGAGCCATCTCTTTAGCATTTTAAGGCATCATTTATAAATTCTCATAGCCAGTAGGTGAGACATACACCAACCACAACCCCTACTTTATCACTAATGGATGGGACTTGCTGGGAAGTGATATAAAAAGTACTGATCCTGGATGTGTCTCATAGCACCGTCGTCTATCACTGGCATCTTCAGCACCAGCTGTGATCTGTGAGGCCTTCCAGTGTGTCTAGACTGTAGGAAAGAAACATGTGCTCTGCATGGCTTGAAATTGCCCTCCCTGGTGTGAGCATTGCCAGCCTCCTCCTTGACTAGCCTCTCCCCCACATCAACATGGCTTCCTTGGCTTGTATGTGTATGATGGGCTCACAAGAAAAGGAGAATCCTGGGTGCAGTCAGGTGACAAGACACAGGAGGTGAGAGAATGATAGAATTGGATGGAACATTTCCTTTTTTTATTTAATTCCCCCCCATATCCACTACTGCTTCCTCTCCTGCCCCTTCTTCCAGTCCTCCCCCAGCCTCTCCCCCCCCACCCCCCACTCCTGTTTACTCCCCCAGAGAGGGCAAGGAATCCCAAGGTGAATCAATTTGTTCTGGCATATCCAATTGAGGTAGGACCCATTTGGAAGGAACATTTTCTATGACTCCTATTTCCTATCATTGATCTCTCTCTCTCTCTCTCAAGAACATTCAATATTGAATATTAAGCAATAGTCAATGGAGAAACGTACTTTCTGAGAGGTTAGAAAAGCTCTGTTGCTCCAAGGCCAACCTTCCCTGGAAAAAACCTGGTTTGTAGATTATGAGTTAGGCTAAGGGTCTCAGATATAGTTTCTCCCCCCCACCAATTGCTTGAATCTACATTACAGAAATTTTATTAGAGAATTTGGTGTCTTGTTAAAAACACAGGCAAGCAACAACCCAGCAAGCTAGGATGACGAGACTGTCTTTGTAGAAGTCTAATGTGATTGCTTGATCTCCTGTCTTCCAGCAAAGGCATTGTTATTTCTTTTGGGAAAGTGCACTTTCTGTCACTTAAAAGTATATATTTATTGTCACTCTGTAGAGGCTCTAGATACAATATCTGCCTCTGCCTCCACTATTAACATTAGGTCCAAGGATGCTGTGGGAGCAGAGTCTTTCCCTGTCTCCACCTTGGATTATAAATAGGGCCAGGAATGTGACTGTGGCTTCAGCAAGGTTGATCCATGGGCTAAGACAGAGCTGGTTATCCTTGCTCTGGAGTATCTCCCGTAAAGGAATAGATATGCCCAGCCACACGAAGCCCCTGCCCACCCATAGGAATAGCAGGTGCAGTAGGGAAGACATACAAGTTAACCCATTGAGAGTGGTAGCCTTTTAACTGTGCAGAGGACTGAATAACCCTCTACATTCTGAAGTTAGTTTTAGCACAGCCAATGTAGAACTAGGTCCAGGGAGTTTGAAAAAAAATACTCCACATGGCAACCATTCAGGCAGGAAATTAAGAGGATCTATCCCTGGCTTTTAACCTCTTCTTAGGATCAGGAACCAAGCAGCACCCATCCCTTCCAAAATTCTGGCACACTTCCACAGAGCTCAGAGACAGCGAATGAAAAGGATTCCTAGAGGAGGTGATTAGAAATGAGATTGGAGGTGTGCACAGGTGGTGACCTCTTAAAGTTATTAGTGGCTTCTGGGGGATAGCTGGAGCATCCTTTTGCTGTTTGGTTAAATAGTATCTGGTAAAATACCAAAGGGTCCTGAGATTGTAGTTAGAGACCATTTCTAAGTGACCTTGAGCTAACCATCCCCTGGGCCTTTATGGCCTTTAGCTTTTTTGTTTGTAAATTGAGAAACTAATTTCCATTTTATGGTGGATTGTTGTGACAATTAGATAAGAGAGTGGATGTCATGGCACATTATTGGCATGTTTATCTTTCATGGGGTACTAAGAGGGTGACAGGAGACAATGAATGTAGAAACCATTTGGTTATTGGAAGCCTGGACCCTTGCAAGAACAGACCCTTGACCTTGGCCATCGGAAGACAAACTGCTGCCTCTCACAGCTGTCTGTGAGCTCTACAGTGAGTTGGGTTGGACTTGTGAGAATTTGATTGGTCAGTTCCCAGCAGAGGTGTACAGACCTAGGGTGGGGCTCCCTTCCTGTTCTTCCTCTGTGTCTTCCCATGTCCTAGGTGGGAAATATCTATAGCTTTGGTTTCTCCTTGCTCATCACTCCAAGTCAAAAGATATGACTTAGGTGCATAAGTGTGTCTAAATATTTCACTGGCAGATCAAATTAAAGTGACAAGGAGAGGCATTAAAGAGAGATGGAAAGAGGGAGGGAGGGAAGGAGAGAGAGAGAGAGAGAGAGAGAGAGAGAGAGAGAGATATTTTCCAGCCTTTGAACTGGCAGCCAGTTTCTGGGATATTTTGTTTTGGTTCAGTTCAGAAGAAGAACAAGTATTACGCTGGACTAGAAGTCCTTACTCTAACGCCAAAGCCACGATCGAGGAGCAATGAGGGTGAGGAGTCGGGAGCTGCTGCTCATACCACCAGCCATTTCCCAGAATGCACAGCTCCTGAGTTGCCTCCAGCTTCTAGAATCACCTGGACCCTGACTGTGATTGCATAGTGAGACTGTATCAGAAGGAAGGCACATGGGAATCCCCAACACAGCAACTGCATTTTATTTTACATACTTGATGGAAGGCAAGACTAGACCTGCTAGTAAGATGGTGGCTTCATGGTCCTGTTTATGGGGACCCAGTCAGGGTGCTCAGAGGATAGCTGGACTATGAAGGCTCCTACTGAGCAAAGAGGCAGAGGGGTTTACTATTCTTAGCTCTTCAATTCTCTCAGACCACTAGATACTTAGGAGTACTCTCAGGTATGGAAAGATTTCCTACATGTGGCTGTCATCTCACTTGAAGCAAAATGCCAAGCCTACTTTTAAGCAATGTTAAGAAAGTGAGAAATACTGCTGTCCCAGATGTGTGTGTGTGTGTGTGTATGTGTGTATGTGCCTATGTGTGCAGGTGTGTTTTTAACACACCCAAGCTACTGAGCACACAGTCTTTTTTGCTTCTACACATGTGAGTACCACAGTCTCATAATTAGAATGGCTGCTAATGCTCCATGATTGGAAAATGTCACCCTGAGTGACTAATTTGCCAGCAGGGCTTAATTGAAGTTCAGCATCATCTGAGGCTCCTGTAAAGTCTGGGCAGGCGGTAATGGTGGCAGTGTGGTGGCTGGGAGCCCAGGCTGTGTGGAGGGGATGGCGATTTATTGCCCCTCATTTCTCAGGAGTGCTAAAGGGTCGGGTGGAGCATCAGCTGTGGTTGAAATGTGGTTGGCTATAAAAGAAAATCGGAGGCTGGATTAACCCATGTGGCAGGTGGCGCTCGATAAATGACTGGGCTTTCTGGAAGGAGGATTTTTTTTTTGTAAGGGAATCTTGTGTGGAGTCAAGCATCAGAGGACAGAGGGACCTAGGATGACAAATCCTTAGTCACTTGCTCCCTTGGTGTTTCTCCTGGATTGTGGAATCCTTGAAGCCAGCAACACTGGCTAGGAGACCACTGGATTCATTAGAGATATTCTAGGGGTTTATGGGGTGCAAAGGAATAGAAATGTTTTTCTTATCAATAGTGGAGAAGTCCTTACTTAGCACAGGGCAGCTGGAGGGCATGCTGATTCTGTAGTGAACTTAATGCATGTGGTAGTGTGGAGGATGGATCCCAGGAAAGAAGAAATGAAAGATCAGTATCCTGTTCCTATGACCAAAGTTCAAAGGGGCTTGGCAAACTGGAGCTGACTAGATGGCCATAGACCTGGAAAACATGACACACAGGTTGAGTATCTGAACTGCTTAGGCAAGAAATGGCCTGGCCAATGAGTAAGCTCCAGGTTCAGGGAGAGACCCTGCCTCAACAGCTCAGGTAAAGGGCAAAAGAGGAAGATGCTCTCCAGCCTTCATATGTACAGGCATGCATATACACTCAGACACACATGTAAACACACATATAAACAATACAAAATTTCTGATTTCACAGCATTTTCAGTTTCAGATTAGGTATATGAAGCCTACAGAGGACCATGCTGACACTGTTTAACATGAAGAAACAGACTGGGTAAGAGAGCGCCTTTTAACACTGGGTGGCTGCTGCCTAGGAAAGGGGGTGCGTGTTCAGAAGCTTGCGGGCTGCTGGTTGAAGCACAGTGTGTAGAAGTAGTGTGTTTACAGTCAGAATCATCCAACAATACAGGCTTTATGTGGACAGATAGATAGACAGTGTTAATCCCTTCCCCTCCCATACCCTATGAAAAGAACAGGGGAAATGTCTACCAAGACTGAAAGGATCAGTTATCTTCTCTGGTTCTGTGACAGAATGCCGGCGGTGAAGAATATGCATGAAGGGAAGGTTGCTTTTGGCTAATGGTTTGTCCTCACTTGGGGCCTGTGGTAAGGAAGAGCATTGTGGTGGAGAGTGGGATGGAGCAAAGCTGGCCCAGAAGTAGAGGGGTGAGGGGTGGGACTGGGTGTCTGGTGTGGGGAGAGGAGGGGGAGGAGGAGGAGGAGGGAAGAGGAGTTGGAGAGGGAGGCAGCTGCTGTAGCAGTGGGGGCAGGGCTGGAATCCTGCTATGACAGACTTTTCAAGGGAAACTCTCTGACCTAACTTCTCCAACCTGGCCCTACCAGCAGCTCCCAGCAGTGCCATCTTTTGGGGACATTTATCACAGCAACACATGCACATTTGTGGGACACTTAACACTTAACATTGTGTGTAGGGAGGGCTTCCTTAGAACAGAGCCTTTGTGACAGACTCAAACAAAGCATACTTCAGGGATCTCCAGTGTCTCAAATGGCTTATCCTATCCAAAGCTGGGGGATAGAAAGACCTTCATGAGAATAAGGGAAAGAACAAACAGTGGACAAACAGTCTTTGCAAATAGATCAACCTCTCAAGCTTTCCATTTTTTTAAAAATGAAAATTTAAAAAATATGATTGAAAAAAATGCTTTTTTCCTGAGGGCATGATGTAACAAGCAGGTAATGTGCATGTTGTCCAAGTGTGAGGACCAGAACTCAGATCTATAGGACCTATGTAAAAGCCATGTAAACTCAGCATGCTCAGGGCAGACACGGGGAATCCCCAGAGCAAGCTGGATCATCAGACTGGCTGAAAGGGTTAGCCGCCAATCTGCCGCAATCTTGGGTCTCTTCGTGCACCCACACGTGTAATCTGTAAGACACACACAGACACACAGACACACACCACATAATCCATACAGATATACACAGATACACATGCACACAAAAACTTATCTAATACATGTAGACATCACACGCACATGTAATCCTTACAGACACACATACACACATCACACACATAAACACACACACACACACACACACACACACACACACTCACACACCAAACAAAGCTTCTAGCTGAAAGAAGCAGAGCAAAACAAATTAATCTCATCTGGAACTTTCTGCCACACAGAGAATTTAGAACTCTATTTGTTTCCATTGTTCCTTTCCTTTAACCCTTCTCCCCCTACTCGTGTGTGTGTGTGTGTGTGTGTGTGTGTGTGTGTGTGTGTGTGTGTGTATGCTGTGCATGTGTATATGTGTGGTGCTTATATGTGTGTGTATGTGTGCATTTGTGTGTGTATGTGTGTGTGTGCACAGACATCAGAGTGTGATGTCAAGTGTCTTCCCCAACTGACTTCCACTACACATCTACTTTTGCATTTTATTATAGATTTATTTTTATAAGTAAAAGTGTTCTAACGGCTTGTATATATATGCACCACATGCATGTCCTAACCCTTGGAGTTGGAAGAGAGTGTCAGATCCCCTGAAACTGGACTTGTGGATGGTTGGGAGCCACTTTGTGTCTGCTGGTGGGAACTGAACCAGGGTTCTCTCCAAGAGCAAAAGACACTCTAACTGCTGAGTCCGCTCTCCAGCGCCTCAGTTTTTGAGATAGAATCTCACTGTTCAGGAGCTCACCAATTCGCCTGGCCATTGAGCTTAAGGGACCTCCCTGATTCCCCTACGTTGGAGCTGGGGATTCAAATTCAGTTTCTCATGCTTCTGTGGCATCAACTTAACCATCTCAGGGTCCCTGGCCCTTTATCTCTTAATGTTTCACCAATTGCCCTACTCGCCCAGCAGAGCCCAAACCAAACTAAAAACCAGCGAAAATACAAAGATGTCCAAGAAACCCATCATCCGTTATTTCTGCCCTCTCCAGCCTCACCCCCACCCAGCCCCTCCCTCGTATCCCCTCTGGATTAATTCAGGAGGGGAAGTTATAAGCTGACTCCAGGTTAATAATGTACTCAGCATTATTATTCCATTTCCTCTGATTCCTTTTGCCTGAGCCCACCCAGCTGTTACCCCCACCTCCTGTTCTTTGCTCCAATTCCTGTATCACTTTCAGACCATTCTTCTGCATTCCATTTCCCTACCTCCTAATATTTAATTTGAATTCAAAGCCCCCACCACCTCCCCCAGTAAATCCTCAGACAACACAGCCTGGCATCCCCTCCACCCCCTTCTGCTTTATTATCAGAGGGTCAGATTAACATCTGACAAGCCTGCTGAATTGACAGTATTCTGCTTGGGTTTCAAAACCTAAGGCAGATTATTGTCCCTGTTATAAATATAAAGGACATTTTAATTTTCTAGGAGCCAAGAACAGACACCTCAGCCATTGTCAAAATGGAAGAGGGCCCCAGGGCTCCTGGTGAATTTCCAGCAGATTCCTGGGTTAGTTAGCTTTCTCCCTTCCTGCCGATTCTTCCTAGAAATGAGGCGGTGGGGGTAGAAAGACAGGGAGAATTAAGGGAACATGACAGGAGAGGAGCCCCTCATCCCAGAGTCTGGATAAAGCTTTTTGCTAGATAGGGATCAAAAATTCAAGTATAACCAACCATACTTGCTCTGAAGGTTAAGAACATAGAGATAATATGCTTTTTTTTTTTTTTTTAAGAGAAACATTTTTCAAATAAGAGTATTAGAATAGTAATAGACCCTTAATCTTTTCCTAGGTGTTGTTCTAGACTGTCACAATAAAGACTATTAACTTTGTTGACAGTGAAAGCTTTTTATGACTTGGGGCTCTACTTCATCAGCTGTAAGTGTCCTCAGGGCTCCTCAGGAGCCTCCCTACTGCTAGGAAACAAGAACAAGAAATCCCCAAGATATAGGTGGTTAGCCAGGGCTACAGTCCCCAGGAAAACAAAAATGTCATATGTCCTAGTGGATTGAACCAGAAGTCAGTCAGCACCAGGGGGTTCACAAGGAGCTGAATCTCAAAGTCCAAACCAGTCAAGGTCTTATTCCTGGTTTGCACCCCTCACCCCAACTCCTTGGGGGCTTTTGGGGAGTGGTGGGTTTTTTTTTTTTGGTTGTTGTTTTGTTTTTGTTTTTTCTTAGTTTATTTTGACCCTGCCCCCACCACAGTGAGCTTTCCTTAACCTACAGGTTTTTCACTTGACCTATTGGCCAGTCAGAATCCCCTATATCAATCAAGGAGATTTATTCCCAGCTCAATGCCTAATTTATATTTGAGCTGGATCAAATTGGCTCATTTCCTAGGATATAAAAGCTCCTCCTCTAAACTCTGCTTGACAAGTCGTTTTCCAGATCCCTTTCCTATTGCATGAAGCTGTTGCCACCCCATTTCTCTATCATGCACAGATTCCTTCCTGTTGTCTCCGTTCATCACTCTTCACAACCATGAGACAACTGTCGCCCAGGAAACTGGGACCATTATTGTTATTGTCAGGTCCATTTCCTCAAATTCCAAAAGGTAGAAGGGACACATGGCTATCCTTGGTGCCTGGTAGCATATCAAAGCCCATGCTGGCCTCTAGGCTCTTTCTGTATCACAAGACCATGTTGACTTCCTAGTTCTTCTTAGCTCCTCCCCTTCCCTAAACTCCTTGGGCTCACTGCTTCCCTCCCCCCAGCTACTCATTCTCCTTATAACCCTGCCAGTTCAGCCATGTTTACTCTTCCGGTCTTCCTTTTTCTATTTCTTTCCTCCTCCTCCTCCTCTTTTTGTGTTCCCATCACTTTACTCCCCACACCCTGGTTCCAGTCTACTTCCCCTCTCTGCTCTTGACTTTTCCAGATGCCTCTGGCTGTACTCTCCCGCATATCTACAATATCCCCCTCTATGGATAGAGGTCCATACCACGGAGTAGTTTATACAGTTATGATCCTCCTAAGCACCCTTTGAAGATACAGTCTCTGAACCTACCTAGTCATACATGTGCCTGTTGTAGACAATGAAGCACCACCCCCTAAGAGGCCCACAATCACTTAGGCTGTGTTTCATCCTTTCCCAAAGTAGCACCTCTCTCTCTCTTTTTTTAAATCTATTTTTCTCTTAATTTATGTTTAAATATTTCTTTTTAATCTATGTTAAAATCTTCTCTTAAGAAATTGCAATTCTGTTTCATATTAGCTTATCTTAATTTTTTTTTTTTTCTGCAGTCAAGTAGACTCCTGGCTTCACCTGAGAAGAACTGGTGTGACAATATGCCTCAGGCCTGCCTCTGCTACTGAACAGTCCGTCTCTACAAGAAGCACTGCTCCTATAAGGCTAGGGGATCTCCTTAGGCCAGGCAAGTCCCTCATGCTGTGACAGCTGACACTAACCTCCAAAGGGATGGGGCATATTAATATTGAAGGAGGGACACAGGAAGATGAAGAGCGTCTCCTCACAGCTCCTGGAGTTTCTCATATCCCCTCCTGACGCATTTGAGGCCATGGATTTAGAGGAACAAGGAACAGGTGTTGATCTCCTCAGACACAGGCATGGGTGGGTAGGTAGTTAAGACAAGCCTCCGGCCTTTGGATGCAGCAGTCTGCAGGTCCCTTTGGTTACCAGCCCACTGATGTATCTGGATGGTAGGCTTCTGGGACTATGGCCTGGCCACTCCTTGGACATGAACTTCCTCAGAGGTGTCCCACTCTGGAAGTATCCAGCTGTCCTTTTGCTCTCTGGAGAGCCAGTGGCAGAAACCACTGGATCTGTAATAATGGCAGCCAGGCAGACATGGTGCTGGATGAAGGAGCTGAGAGGGGAGAAGGAGCTACATCTTGATCCCACAGGCAACAGGAAGTGGTCTGAGTGTCATGCTGAGCGAAGCTTGAGCAAAGGAGAGCTCAAAGCCCACCCCTACAGTGATTCACTTTCTCCAACAAAGCCACACCTACTCCAGCAAAATCACGCCTGCTAGTCATGCCACTCTCTATGAGCTTATGGGAGCCAGTTACATTCAAACTGCCACCAATGTTAATAAATTTTTTATTTATATTGATGTAAATATTTAATTTATTTTATGTCATTGTGAGTTTTGCCTCAATCTCTATCTATGCATCACATATATGTAGTACATATATGTGATCAGAAGTGGGTGCCAGATTCCAGGCCTGAATTTACAGACAGTTATGAATTTACTACAGTGTTGGTAGTGGGAATTGAGCCCTGACCTCTGGAAGAACAGCCAGTGCTCTTTATGGCAGAGTAAGCTCTCCAGCCCCTTAACTATCTTCTTAAAACATAGCATTCACTCCATAAACGAAAGCCTCTGAGCTACCAAACACTGACTGTTACAGCCTATGAGAAACTTAATAGGGTGGAGAGGGACTGTGTGCAGAGGAAGGAGTTTAGACCCCAGTCCTAAAGAGTGGGTACTGTCCCGTCACCTTCCTGTGCCTCAGTTTCTCTTCACAACAAGATTATCTGTTTATATTACAGAAGTAACTGCCAGTTCTACCATTCAATGGGCTTACATTCATGTTAGATTTAGCCACTCTCTTGGCTCAAGGAGAAACACAAAGGTAAAGAAGAAAGCGTGGAACAGGAGAAATAAAGGAACAAAGGAGAATAACTGTAAGAAGGAAAAAGGACAAGGAGAAAACCGCCCACAAGCAAAGGGGTGTGTGGGGCAGTGGAGCATCAGGGAGGAAGCAAGCCTGGGTCTCTCTCTCTCTCCCTCTCTCTGCCTCTCTGTGGTATTTAACCTTGTTTGCTCATAATCTGGCTGCAAATAAATCTAGCTTCATAATAAGCAGCAGAACATTCCCAAGGTTGCATACAAAGTCCTGCTTTACAAACTCTGATCTCCCGAGGCTATTAATTTAGAGCATATTGTGAAAAGGACTGCCAAGGCACGACCTGTCAGAGATGCACTCGTGTATATGTGTGTGTGTGTGTGTGTGTGTGTGTGTGTGTGTGTGTGTGTGTGTGTGTGTGAGAGAGAGAGAGAGAGAGAGAGAGAGAGAGAGAGAGTCTTGTTTCTTCTACTCCTTTAAAGAATGTGGCGGCCTGGGTGCAGAGGTCAGGCAGCCTGCAGGCAGCAGTAGTTTTCAGGTCTGGAGTCCTAGCTGTCCTCATCTGCCTTTTTAACAGTCCACCAGGAAAGACGCATGACCTTGGTGTAGTCACTTGCACAGTCACACTTTCAGGCCAGTGATAATAGCACCGGTCTCGTCTACATGAAATCTACAGTCAGGGCCACTTGGGCATCACTTGATGTTTTCTGTTGCCTGCTCTAAGATAGGAGTCTTGTGTTCAGATTCCCGTCATGAAACCAACCACCACATTTTACAAAGCTGAGTTCTGGCTCTTTTAACTGTTGCTGTCCAGTTCTGGGTACCAAGTTGTACCCTCTCAATTCATAAGCACTGCTATTCATCCAGGGGGCTGTGTGGCAATCTGATGTGCAATCTAGCCAGCAGGGTTGCTAAAAGGAGCAAAGAAAAATTCAGGATGTCTATCTTTACACTGTAGTTTTAGATGAACAGTGAGGTTTTAGCCTAAGTTTATCTGAATAGTGCACAAATTCATTTGGACTAAAACAGAAAAAGATTGTTCATTGTTCTTTTAAAGTTAAAGTGAACTGGGCCCAGCAGTTTTCTGGTGAGCTCAGCAATAGTGGAAGCTGAAAAGACGCCTTCTTCTGTTTCCTCAGTCCTGGGTCTTGGGTAGGTGTATGACCTTCTCTTCCCCATCCTAAAGGAAACTAATCTCTCCCCCTGTTGATTCTCAGTCCACTCCGTACAGACGGATCCAAGTAAATGCCACAAATAAATAAAGAGCCAGGCTGGCCTTTGGGAATATGGCTCTCTGCACTGTGATCTGTCAGCCCGAGCTCAATGCTCTGATTTGGAACATGCGTCTTGTCACGGGTATTAATCTTTTGTCATTAGGACTCCAGAGAAGTGGAACAGTGAAATGTGAAATCCATCACAGTAGCCAACATTCCAGCAATCACACTTCTTAGAATCTGCCTCAAGGAAATAATGAGAGATGCAGACTTAGATTTATGTACAGGGACAGCCATCCCAGGGCTGTTCATAACAGCGAAACACTGGTGTCCAATGATGGAAGAATAGTAAATGATAGAACATTCTTAGAGTGGAATATTATATGACAACTAAAAATGGTGGCTTTAGAAAAATGTTTTATGACATTCCAGTGTTAATAATATAGGGGGAAAGAAAGCATGGTTCATGGCAGTGTGCTCTTAACCAATGGTCTACAAGGAAGAGCACTAACTTACTTGGCAGGCTCTGTCTACAGGTCTAAATGCAGCTACTTAAGAATCTTCCAGTGTCATGGTCCATGGGTGGAAGTCAGCATGTCATTGCAGTTTGGTTCCCCTTTCTTTGGGGACATTGCCACTTGCAATTTCCCAGCACTGTCATGGGATGCAGGTTGAAAGCAGCATCTCCAACCATAAAATTGTGTTTATGGCAACATCTGTGAGTACTTGTAAGTGACTTGATCTCCTCATTGATACCTCTACCCATGGTTCTGTCTTCTCCATGCCTACCAGGCTTCTGGTTAGCCTCTCAAGTCTCAGGTTCTACCTTTGTTATCTCTTGACCATCATTCTGCTCTGATGCCTAGCTCCATACCAATCTTTTTCAAAGAAAAATTTTTCCTTCTCTCTTTCCCTCCCTCCCTCCCTCTCCCCGCCCTGTGTGTGCATTTCCATATATGTAAATGCCAGTCCATTAATGTCATGGCATGTGTGTTGAGATCAAATTTGCAGGAGTTGGTTCTGCCTTTTTACCTTATGATAGTTTGAATGTAGTTGGGTCCCATAATCTCATGGGGGGAGCACTATTAGGAAGTGTGGCTTTATTGGAGTTGATATGACATTATTGGAGGAAGTGTATCCTTGGGAGTGGGCTTTGAAGTTTCCTATACTCAGGATACACAAGTGTCTCAGTTGACTTCCTCTTGCCTGCAAGGACTCTCAGCTACTACTCCAGCACATGTCTGCCCATCTTGCTATGAGAGTGCTGGCATTGCAGAAACACATTACCTCATCTGGCTTTACCTGGGTTCTGGGTATTTGACTCACGTCCTTAAGCTTGAGTAGACCACTGAACCATCTCTCTAGCCCAGAGCTTTGCCTGCCATGAATGGTGTTCTTTTTTATTTTTCTGACAGTCCTGAGGACTGAACCTGAGGATTGGAAAGCATATAAGCAAAATAAAACTATATACATAATTTTTCAAAAATTCAATTGCGTCTATCTTTGAAGGAAGAGGTTTTTGAAGTTCCTATATGCTCTCTCAGACATTCCTTGCTGTTCCGTCTTAATGCATGAGCGAGGCACTGATCACAGCTGATGATCCAATATTGATAGGTTATCATTAACTCAAGTCTGTAGCTGACATCATGGTTTACTCTGTGTGGTTTGTTCCCTGCTTGAAGTATATAAAGAATGTTGTAGTCATCACAGGCTCAAGCAGGGTAACAGTTTAACTGCTCTAGGAATTCCCTGGGCTCTGCCTGTAAAATCTCTCTCCTGTTCCCTGAACGGAAGGTCTTTAACCTTTTTACCCTTATTTATTTTGAGGGTGGGGCACACAGGCGGCAGCATAGTCAGCTATTTTCTTCTACTGGACAAGCCTTGGGAATCAAACTCAAGGCAGCAAGTGACTTGCATACTGAGCCATCTCACTATCCCTCAAGTTAGTTTATAAAAACACACATTTTATCAAGTGGACAAGGGCCAGTGAAACATAAAGAAATTATTGGTTTTAAAATTATGACCTTGGGGGGTATGGTGCTCATGCCCATAGTCCCAGTACTTGGGGATCTGAGGTGAGAAGATCACTACTATGAGTTTGAGGGCAGCCTGGGCTATGTAGCTAGATATTGACTAGCCTGGGCTACAGAATGAGAGTCTATCTTGAAAAAAAAAAGGATGTGTAGTATCTGATCCTTGTTCTATTCTATGTGTCTCAAGTAAAAACAGGGATTTCATACTTCTTAGACTTTAAAGTTTTGTTTAGTTTGTATTATAAATGTCTGGTCTTCGTATAGCTTGTTCATATAAAGGCCCTTTGAATAGCAAGGAAGATCACCCTCTTTTGAACAGTTTAAGGGTCTCTGGCCTACAGATGAGAATCCACAATCTGGGGCTGAATGCCTTCAAACCATCCCTTCATTTTGTCAACACTCCCCTCCCCCGCCCACATGCAACCTCGCTTCATCCTTTAAGATTTGGTTAAATTGCAGAGTCCTCTCTAAAGATTTCCTTTCTGTTCAGGCGAGAAGTGGCTTCCTCCCTGTGCCTCTTAAACATCCTGCTCACAAGTTTCATGCACTTGAGATAAATTTGCCCTGGCTCCTCCATAAGTGCATCTAAGGACAGTTTTGAAGAAGGTCCTTATACTGTGTGCAATGATTTGAATGAAAATGGCTCCTATAGGCTCATAAGGAGGTGTGGCCTTGTTAGAGGAAGTGTGTCACTGGGGTGGGCTTTGGAGTTTCAAATGCTCAAGTCAGGCCCAGTGTCATTCTCTTTTCCTGCTGTCTGCTGGTCCAGATGTAGAACTCTCAGCTCCTTCTCCAGCACCAGGTGTAGCTGTATGCTCTCTTGCCCCTGCAGTGGTGATAGTGAACTAAACCTTTGAATGTAAACTAGCCTCAGTTAAATGCCTTTCTTTATAAGAGTTGTCATGGTCATGATGTCTCTTCGCAGCAACAGAACACTAAATAGCTATGCCTTTAGAAAATGTTGATTAGCCAGGTCTACTGGTGCTCATCTTTAATTCCAGCACCCAGGAGGTGGAGGGAGGTGGTGCTCTGTGAATCTGAGGCCATCCTAGTTTACAGAGTGAGTTCTAGGACAGCCAGAGCTACATAGTGAGACCCTGTCTACAAAATAAATTTTTAAAAAATGTGTCTTGAACACAATAAAAGTGTTTGTTGACTGAAATGGTATCAGCATGAAAGAGTTATTCAGAAGCTCTTTATTCAGCACTTACAATGGGGTCTGTATCATTCTAGGCACCAAAGGGGCTCTGCCTGGTGGGAATAAAACAGAGAGGATTCTGCTCTCAGGAAATTCTCATTCTTCTGGCTGGGGATAAATAATAAGCAAACAGATAAGAGGATCGTAGAAGGAAACAAATACTATCATTCAATCAGACATCCAACAAATACTCATTAAGCTTCTCCAACACGTGAGACATTGTTCTAGTTGCTAGGGAACAAAATGATCCTGCCTCCAAGGACACTGTGACAACAGAACATGACTTGGTGACTGTACTCTTAAGATAGCCAAGGCAAGTGGACACCGTGACAACAGAGCATGACTTGGTGGCTGTACTCTTAGATAGGATGGTCAAGGCGAGTATCTAAAACAAACAGCTTGGAACTTTAAAATAAAGAATAAACAATTTTTTTAATATAAATAATGAAGAGGAATCTCAGACATGAAAAGAGAATTGCTCCAAGCAGAAGAGAAAGAAGGTGCAAAGGCACCAATGTGGGAGGAGCCTGTGTTGTGCAAATTCTAGATAGTATTTAATGAAAACCGAGAGCCAGATATTGGGAAAAAACTGGAATACCAGAGAGAGGAAACACCACAGTCAATTCTCATCCAGCCAACTTCTCAGGCTGAACAGGGTAAATGCTGTCTTCAAGAGTCCTCAACCTGGCTAGTTGTTCCTACAGAATGTTTGAATCTCTGCTCCTCCTGCCTTAAATACTACCCCCACCCAGTTGCTTCACTTGGGTTCAACTCTGCATCATAGGATTAAAGGTGTGAGCTACTACAGGTTGTTAGGCCTTGAACTCACAGAAACACAGAAAGGTCTCCTGAGTAATGGGATTAAAGGTATGGGTCACCACTTTGTTATTCTTGTGTTGGGATTAAAGACATGAGTTACCACTCTCTGACCCTCATGACTTGACTGTGGATAATTCTGTTCTCTGATATTCCAGGCTGATTTTATTAAATATAAAATACATCACCAGAACTTGTGGGACATGACTGGCCAGTATGTCTGAGGTGGTGAGATGGCAGGGTGGGCCCCCAGGAGTCTCTCAGGTGGGGCTAAACATTTTACTTTATTTGATTTTAGTTATGTGGGAAGCTATGAGTTCCTGCAGAATAAATATGTTAATCTGTCTCTGGAACTAACTCCTTGAGATATGTCTCAGGCCATTTAGTGTGAAGCTCAGAAGTGTGTAGGATGATGGTTGCCAGTGGTCACCAGGCAAGAGACTCACAAACAAAGCTTGCTAGTCTGCCCTGGACAGCCTGGCAGTCAAGGCAAATGCCTGCCTCTGGTGTTGGAATCAGAACAGATGAGGCCTTGGGAAGTGACCTTAGGCCCACTATCACAGTCTGTATCCAGCTCAGAGATCCCTCTCTGTTCCAAAATACCTCGGTAAGTCATGCCTCCTCACCTGTTGGGTTGCCGATGGGCCAGAACCCAGATCGGTAGTTCAAGGATAGGCTGCTTATGTGAAAAGTCATTTGTGCCCTTATGTGATATCACTTATGTGTGTCACTTACGTAATAGTCATCTGCTCTCTGGTTCTCAAACAAAGAAGGGAATGAGAGCAAATAGTTCCTTTTCTGAAAATATGGCTGAATTGATTCTGGAGTTCTGTTATGGCATCACATACTTGTAGTCCCTTTAGGAGGTGGGCAGGTCAGAATTGCCATCCAAAATGCCCTCAAAAGGTCAAATTGAGGAGCCCTGGTTAATCCCCTGCTGCAGGCTTTCCAGAACACTGAAAGCCCCTGACCCTCTTGGACACACCTCAGTCCCATCTTCTCAAGATTCGGAGGCTCAAGTACTCCCAAATGCTTCCAGCTTCTCTTCTTAGCCCTTTCTAGAGCCCCTGACCACAACAGAGAAAAGAAGCATGGCTAGGCCCTCTGTGGGATGTTGAAATCTCTGTCACAGATGCCCTGTGATTCCAAGCCAGTCCTATCTGTCTCTGGGTCTGAGTTTGCTCTGTGGGAATGCAAACTGGTGAGATGAAATGTCGCTGCTGGCTTTCTGTGACATGAATCATTGATTTTTATAGAGCTGGGGACATTGAGGCAGAGGCCTTTTGCTGTCTTAGAGAAAATTGCCTTTTTGAACAGGGAATGGAATTGTAATTGCTTTGGGACTCCAGGCCCGGGGAGCAGGACACTTCTGAGCCGGAGCTTCTCCGGTGAGCATTTGCAGCTGTGCTGGGAGAGACTGGGGCAGGCCCGCTGTCTCCACCCTGCTCCTCATTCTCCACCCACTTCATTTGCATGCAAATGTTCCTTTTGCTTTTGGATCTTCATTTCTGTAAGGCTCTTGCCAAAAACACAAGAAGTGAGCACACATTTCACCAGGAACTGAAGACTATAACTTTTAAAGGAAGATAAGAGCTTACTTGGGTGGGGGTGTGGGGGAATCCCCTATTTATTTTCATGGGGTCACTGAATCTAGGAAATAAGAGTGAAGTTGAAGTAGTGGAAGCTGGATTTCTGCTCCTGGCATAGGCATGTTTGTTACCTGGGTGTGGTGGCACATACCTATAATCCCAGCACCTAGAATGCTGAAATAGGAGGGTTGTCTTTGTCTTGAGCTCAAAGATGCTAGGACTACATAACAACAACAACAACAAGTTCTTGTTAAAAATGACATCAAAGCCATTCACTGGAAAATGTGGGGGTTCACCAGGGAATAGCTGAGAAGCCCTCCTAGCACAGGTATAATAGTAGTTGGGGACTCCTGGACAGCACAGCCTTTACCTCCAAGGCTCTCTTTCTTTCCAGTCTAGCAGTTGGGACCTGTTAAGCTTTGGAGAATATACCAAAGACCTCCAGAGGAGGGCGCCAGCACACCCCAGCCACAGGTCAGCCTCCACTGCACATCTCAACTTCTTTCAAATGGAGCCTCACCCTGACACGCCAAGCTGTGTGGCACCTATCTGTTCAAAGGCTTAAACACCAGGGTAAGTCACATGACACAACACTCCTAAAATGTTATAAACCAGAACAAATTGTATTTCTCACTCATATCACAGTCCAGTAAAATATGAAAAAGGCAGAGAATAAGTGCCTCTTCCCAAAGTCAGCCAGGGACTGGAGACGTTCTGGTTCATGATCTTACCTCCCCCAGTTCTCAGAGTTTTTCATTCAGCCCAGAAATGGAAGAAGCTAGTGTGAGGGCTGCCTAAGGGTTACAGACTGTGCTAGGCACTGTCAGGAGTCCTGACCCATTCCCCATATGACACAAATGGTCACATGGGCTACCTCAAGGGGCCCAGAAAAGGAAGAACACATCTTCAGTCTGTCCACCTCAGGACTATTTCCAAGCTCCTAGACCCATGCTTTCTCTAGCTTAGGCACCATGTACTGTTTACATAAAGGCAACTTCCGGATTGCTGTGGGACTGTGTGTGGCGCGAACGTAGTGTGTGAGTTTGAAAGCACCATCCAAGCTAGCAATGTCTAATGTGTAAAGTCAAATGCTTTTCTCGACAGAGACTTCAGTATAGATCTCAGATCCAGTAATGAGCTTTGAAGACTTGAATAAGAAGCTGGTTTCCAGGTGACCATTATGGAATTGTTAGAGGGATGGTTTCCTCCAATTTCCCGGGGTTGTTGGAACCATTATAAGAAATAAGACAGCTAGGGTGGTTGGGACAGAAAAGATAATAGACAAATAGCATCAGAGTTCTTGTTTGGTTTCCATAGAGCCCTGTTAGAAATGTTGGTCTATTGTTCAGTCCACTAATGAGTTTGGGGATTCCAGCTCCTTAACACACCATGAGTAGCTGGCCACAGTGGCACACACCTGTCATTCCAGCACTTAAGGGTAGAGGCAGGGGGATGATGACTTCATGTATAGCTCTGGCCACATAGAGACCTTGAGACCAGCTTGGGTTACACAAGACCTTTCTTTTAAAAAACAAACACACACATCCCACCCCCACCCCACCCCCAGCCTGCCCAGCACACTTCTTAAAAACCTGAAAGAGACAGAATCAGTTCCTTTACATTCTGGCTGGAAGCTGGTTGTTAATGTCAGCTCAGAGTCTGATTTCTTGTCAATGGCAGCATTCCATTAGTTGGAATAAAAACTGAGAACCATATCAAAGCAGGAACAGAGTTAATCAGACCCAAACCACAGGAGACTCTAGTCACTTCCATGAACTATGTGACTATTTATTACTTATTTATTATTTGTTTATTGATGCTGGGAATTGAGTTCAGGGCCTCACACTTGCTAAGCACATGCTGTACCCTGAGCTGTACCTCTTACCCTTAATATTTGGGTTTTGGAGTTTCTGCCAATTTAAATTATAAAAATAAAAAGAATAGGATGCTCACATAAATGTCACTGTCTGATTTAGGGAAGATGTATTTTCCCCCGAAGAGACATGGACTGTAGTCAAGGCATTATTCATAGATGCCATAGATTGGTCAGGTGGTTGCCTAAACCAGACCACTGAGCCCAGAGGCCTGACTGGTCTTCTCTGTCACCACCTCTGAAAATGCCTTCGGGACTTTTTAAGTCCACCTGAACCAGGATAAAGAGAGAGGTGCCTGCTTTGAGGATGTAGCAAATGGTCCACACTTCCCACAGGTAAGCATATATCTCCCAGAAGGGCCGGAACTAAGCGTTCCCAAGAGGACACAAATGTAAGACTTTCATTAGCTACAGGCTGGCTTTAGAAGTCAGGCCTGACCCTGCAGAGCCCCAGGCTGGGAACCCTGAGAGCAGAATGAAGTCTCCCTTCTTTCCTTCTTCTTTTGGAAGAAGAAATATGCTGTGAAGATAAAGTTTTCAAAGATGAAGTAAAGCAAAGGTTTCCCTGTGAGCTTTGGGACACAGGGCAATGCTGTTTTGGCATCTTGGAGTCTACATACCTTAGCTGACACTCTGGTTGTGGGATCCTTGGGCTGATCATACATTCAACTCTCTTTTAGTGACCCTGGCCAGCCTCTGGCAGTGTGCTGATCTACCCAGAGCCTGCCTATTCATCTGCTTAATGAAAATCTTCAATTTTTTAGAGACAACCTTGCCTAATTGTAATAATATGGCAGCATTAGAAATATCATTAGATACTGATGTTTCCCTAATTTGCTGGGCTGTATTATTATTATTATTATTATTATTATTATTATTATTATTACTATTACTGCCGTTATTTTGAGATAGTCTTTCTATGGACCCCTGGCTGTTCTGGAACTCTCTTTGTAGATCAATTTGGCCTCAAGCTTGCAGTGATATTTCTGTTTCCATCTCCCCAGTGCTGGTCTAACAGATGTACACCGCCATACCTTGCTGTCCCAGTTTGCTTTTAATTAATGCTTGGTATAGCTCTGGGCGGTGGCAGGCATAAGGGTGCTGGGACCAGCAGTCAGAACTATTGAAATGGGAGAAGCACTCAGTAGAGCATCTATTTTATTTCTAAATCAGACTTTCAGGAGAAAGGATGAACTAGAAATCTGCAGGAATCGCATCCATTCTGGAATTTTTCAAAGCGCTTGCCGACATCAATGACATTTGGAAAGTGCTGAGCAAAACTTGGAACTTACAGGACTCCGCAGCACTAATAAGGATGATGAGGGGTGGTATTTATAGACAGCCGAAGCCAAAGAGCTGCTAGGAGGGGTATTTATTTTTAAGTGCAGCTTGTTTATTCAGTCAAGCAGGGAACTTAAGGCGACAGGAATCATTCTCCTTTTTAACATACGTGGAAGCTGAGTTACAGCAAGCAGGATTATAAAGGTAAGCTTAGTCTGTGCCCCGCAGTAGTGCCATGGCTTGTAGACGCTGTTCATGATGAGTTTATGCATCGACTTTCTGGGATTTTCCCCCATGTCCTTTGTATCTTAATATGTGGCTAAAAGAAGCATTGATCATAAAAATACATTGATCATGAATAACCTCCATCAATCCATCTTGTAGGCAGAATTTGACCTCAAGGCTACCAAACCTCTTTTAAGCTTTGACCATCTGGTTCTTATTTATAGTCCTAGCTCTATTCTCTACCCTTCCAGATGCTTTGGGTTCTAGAGAGCTGCATAGTTCTCTGTACTGGGCTAATCTCCAGGAGAAAATGAGACCCTCAACAATGGCCTGATGCGTGGTGTCTATTGACTTTCGTTTCAAGCTCAATGCCATCACATGGGTTACTATTGCTGTGATAGGGTTAGGGTTAGGGTTAGGGTGGAGGAAATGCAAGCTGGGGAGGAAAGGGTTTATTTGGCTTAAGCTTCAACAACATTGTCTATTATTGAAGAAAGTCAGGACAGTAACTCAAAACAGGGCAGGAACCTGGAGGCAGGAGCTGATGCAGAGGCCATGGAGGGATGCTGCTTACTTGTTCTGCATGGCTTGCTCAGCCTGCTTTCTTATAAAAACCCAGGACCACTAGTCCAGGGATGGTTCTACTCACAATAGGCTGGGCCCTTTTTCATTAATCACTAATTAAGAAAGTGCTCTATAGCCTGAAGATCTTATTGAGACATTTCTCAACAGAGGCTTCATTCTCTCCTGGCTTGTGTCACATGGACATGAAACTAAGCAGCACACATGGTTTGGCTGTTGTAGGAGCTACAAAGAGTTCTCACTGTGGTTTCGAGGGCACTAGCATCAGTACTCAAACTGATGGCCAGTTAGAAATTGAGATCCCCAGGGTGCATCCCAGACCTCATGTATTATCTGTTGAAGGGGCAAGACTTAGCTGTTGGGTTTTCAAAGCTCTCCAGGGGATTCTGGTACACACTAAAGTTTAAGCAATAGAGCTACAAGTAATGTCACCTTCAGGTTTGTGAGGAGTGCTAAGCCTCCTTACTTTGTGAGGAGTGCTAAGCCTCCTTACCCTTGTGGCTGTAAAGTAGGTTTGTGTTCATCTTAAGTCTCACGCTTGGCCGGTTAGCCCTGGTTCTGAGTTCTCTCCTGCTGAGGTTTGGGACTGGTATATGAAGCTAGTGCATACTGTTATTTCAGTGTTGGTACCAAGTGTGAGCATCTGAGTTGCTGGTGTGAAGCCAGTAGGAAGACTGATAGTCTAAAACGACAGTGGATTGGAACTTAGTCACCAAGTGCAATACCTGGATTCTGCTGTTCGTGGAGGAATGAGTGGTCATTCTTGGGTTTTCTTCTGTCCATCAGGGACCTTGAATCTTGTACTTGCTGGCCTCTTTTCTTTAGGGCCTGCCTGTGAATCTACATACATTTGGTCCAAGTTTGGCTTAAATAAAATTAAAATGAAAAAAAAAATGGTACAAGCAGCGGTAGGAACATCAAGGACTCAGATCTGTTGTTCATCTTTTCTTCCAGCTAGGGATTCAGCTGTTGTCCATCTCCAGACAATGTGTGGGAGATTTGCCAGTATCTTCCACTGGATAAAGCAATAGCAGCAGCTGCAGTATCCGAAGAGAGTGCAATCACCTTGCTGTGTACCACCAAAGCCTCTGGAAGAGAGGGATGTGTGTGTGTGTGTGTGTGTGTGTGTGTGTGTGTGTGTGTGTGTACACTCATGGGCATATGTGTACATACTTACAGATGAGCACGAATGTATTCATGGTGTGTCAGTGCATGTGTGTGGGGAGAAGTACACCAGCTCTCTTTCAGAATAGAATAATGTGTAAGAGGGCACAGCTTGTCCACCAAGGGTAAGGCTATCAATTGACTACATGTGGAATTTTCTGTTCTCCTGTAGAGGGCAGATGGTGGTTTTCCTGGAATCAAGTTACCCCTTCATGGAGCCAGGTTCTGTTGAAAGGTATGGATCAGGGTGTGTGTGTGTGTGTGTGTGTGTGTGTGTGTGTGTGTGTGTGTTGGGGGGACTTAGGGATCCTACAGTCTAACCCATTGCATAGAAGAGGCACTGGGTAGAACCCACAATGAACCCAATAATGCGATATCTCTGGATAAGTGAGGCCTAAGTGTCGAAGCCAAGAAGCAAGTTTCAGAATATTTATAACTATGTTTTATTTGATGAACATGTCTCTGGATTTCTCCTTCTCTCCCTCTTTTTTTTTTGCTTTATGCCCCCTCCCATGCCTTCTTCCCTCCCTTCCTCCATCCCCCCTTTATTCTCCATCTTCCATCCCTCCCCACCCCCTTTGAGAAAAGATTTCATTGTCCAAGGCTGGCCTCAAACTTACTATGCAGCAAAGGATGACCTTGAACTCCTGAACCTCCTACCTCTATCCCTAGAGTGGTGGGATGGCCACTATGGCCATCTGGATTTCTTTATAATAAACACATCCAATTCCAGTGGATTAACTTAATTTACAATTATTCCAAAAAACTAATAATGATGACTTTACAGAGTGGTTTTGGTGCTAATTACTTTGTAATGGTTATTCTGTTCACTGTCTTCACACTTTGGGAAAAATACCATTCCTATTCCCGTTTTGTAGATGAGGAAACTGAGGTTCAGTTCCAGAATCTTGCTGCAGATCCACAGTTCTTATTAAGGCCTACCTGTTCCTTGTTATTCTAAATCTCTGCAGAGGTAGGATGAAGGTGAAGGGGCTAAGGTCACCTTAGAGTGATACAATTCAGACAGGAAGTGAGTGTCACAACCAAGACCAGAGCCCAGGAGGTCAGTAAAATGGCAGGCAGGTCACAGATCACACTCACCCCTTCACCCGCCTCCTATCGCTGTATTTCTCTGTAGAGATTCTCTCTATACTATAGAGAATTTCATCTACTGCCGTGTTGCACCAAGTGTCTAAAGTGATTGGTACTGAAGTCGAGAAGTATCCCAGGGAATTTCTGCAGCACACACGCCTTCTAAAACTGTTGGTAAGGATGCAAGTGTCTGTCAGTTGATGAATGTTACAATTTTTTAAAGATAGAAAACAGAAGGATATTAGAAAGGAATTTCTATTTTTTATGGCAAATGATCCTCTGAGTCAGTACCCTATGGTAAGGTAACAAGCTCCGAAATGATATTTCCTCCTGAAGTGTCTGCTCACAGTAACTCACTTTCATGCAGAAAGCAAAGAAACACGAGCTGATGTCTCCTGCTATAAGAACTGCTTTTGTTGCTGTTTTACCCAAATTTATGTAACAGGCTTCCATTAAGATCTGGCTGTCTGCAATGCATAAAATGTCTAAGAGCTGAAATAAAGCCAGCAGCCTAAAGATGCTTGGTCACTGTTGAAATGTAGCACCAGCTGGGAGACTAGCACCCTCACTGGATGTCCCAGCCTTCCTAAGAGTCTGTGCTAGGCCCTGGGAACTCTGGTTGGACAAAAACATTGAATCATGGCCCAGGATCTTGGTGGGGAGTACTTGGGGCCATGATGGTCCCTCTACTCATATGATTGGAGTCAGGCTGGTGTGGAGCCAGGCATCACCTACTACCTGGTTCTGGGTCCTCATTACCTCTCCCCAAACTCAACATTCTCTGCTCAGGGCATTTTCTTTTTCCTTTGCCTGGAATGCTCTTCCCCTAGAAATGGGTCCCTTTTCTCTTTCTTCAGAGCTTTGGGAAGCCAGATGTCACTTTTGCCTGTAACTTCTTAATGAGATCTGAGCTCTGTGTCCAACAATGCATCTCCTTCTATCCTTCTTGTCTTCTCCACAACACTTTTTCCAGATGTTTGTTTGATTATGAACTCTCTTCAGTCAGCTCCACAGGGCGAGAAGTTTTAATTATTTTTGTTTATGGAGCTATCTCCAATTTCGAGAAAGGGTCTTGGCACATAGTGTGCCTACAACACATTTTTTGAGTAAATACAGGAATATGAGTCCTTGGTGGCCAGGTTAACGACAGGTCCTATGGTGAAGGCATGAGATCGGTCTTTACAGCTCTTTCCTCCCAATGGCTGTGGCCCACAGAGATGTCTGGTATGAAAGCAGCATGCGATCCAGTGGGAATAGTAGACAAGGAATAAGGTCAATGTCGCATTCATATGGGACTGGTGACTTCAGTTTCCTGGGATTTATGTTTCTAATCTACAAAACGGACATGCTAGTGAGCTACATTGAATGTGGTTCCTGGAACCTTCCAACTCTTTCCTTATATCCTCCATTCTTCCTCACAACAGCCATAAATATCTTGCAAACATTCCAAGTTCAAGTTCATTGATGCCCCAGAAGCTTCATGCTCAGGGCTTCCGATCTATAGTGTCCCCAGAGCATCAGAGAAGACTCATCACTGTGGGCTTTGTTTGCAGATGTCACCTCCTTAGAGAGGTCTTGAGCACCCTGTCTATATGAGTGAGCACTGTGCCACAAAGTCATGTGGCATCTCTTTACCCTTGTTGACACCCTCTTTTCCCTTGTCTCTGTCTAAAATGACCACAGTCTTTTAGCAGCTTGCTGCCTGTATCCCACTCGAGAACGGGGACTTCACCTGCCCTCTAGGTGTCCTCGTTGCCTGCATCAGCACCTGGCACTTTCTATGCCCAGTGATCATCTGCTAATTAAATGCATGAATTAAAAGAGATCATGGCTAAGAAGGGGTTCTGTACAGTACACGAAGCCCCACAGGCACAGTACCCTATTATCTCTGGGGCCAACCTAGCACTCCTCTGTACACTTATCTCCTCCCCTCTGTACACTAGCAGGGGAACCCCGTTTAGTCTCTCATTTCAGGATACAAAGTGAGGACAGGGTAAGAGTGAGAACAGCCTCCCGAAGGAGGAGAGAGGGAGTGATAGAGCCGGGTAACCTGCCTGTGGGAGGGGTGGGCACACCAAGGCATAGAGGAAAGTGAGTGAGATCATGCAGGATCCACACAGGGCAGCCTAGTTCGGAGAAGTGTCTAGATCTAGCTGAGCAGACCTGCTGGCTCAAGAGAGGAAGGCCTGGCAGGAAACCCTGCTGCCCATTATGCCCTGAGGCATAAATGGAAGCCAGATCAGGTTTGTCCATCGATGACTCTTTGAGTGACCTCAGATAAGCCAGACCCCTGTCTCCTGTGATTCATGGACGCTGAATCCCACGCAGGAGCAGTTTACTTTACAGACTCATCTTCATGACCTGGGTCTTCTTGATTCCGAGTTCCTAGTTGTAGCCCACATTGGCCTCCTTTGGGAACTGCTCCTCCAAGACACAGACAATAAAGTAATGAAGGAAGGTGTGGCTGAGGATATGAAGCTCCAGTGGTCTGAGCTGTGGGAGATGACATGTCTGTGTATGCTCTTGTGTGCTTTCTCCTTGGCATCTGTCTGTCAGGGTTAGGATGGGAGATACCTATATATGCTGCTGCATGCATACTATCCTGAACATTTGTTCCAAGTCCTTGGTAGGGCTCACAGTGACATGATCTGCAGTTTCTATCTAGAGAACAGGGGAATGGTCCTGGATGATGTGATAAATGGCTGATGGAGGTCGGGGGAAGACTGCAGCCATGTGTAGATTGATGCCACAGCACAGATGGGGACTTCAGCCTGGGATTTCTCCTATAGGTCCCTTGGTAGAGCAGACATTCTCCTTTTCTTTTATGGATGATGTCTTTCTCCAAGCCTGCCCACAAGAGCCTATCTAATTCTTCATGGTTCTTTGAGTATGTCCAGAACCTTCTATTATCTACCCACAATGTCAGTACTGAACAGAAGGGGTGGAGATAATGGCCATCTCTTTTCACAATGAAAAATTGAGGTACCACATAAGAGGATGCCAAGCTCCACACAGTAACTTGTTTCCTTGGATCCAATTCATCAACACCCAGAAGCTTATTTACATATTAGAAATATATGGCCTGTCTTAGAGTTCCTGAGAATGTCCCTGAAGGATGTGAGGTAGGGAAGACCCCAAGGGAAATCGAGCTCCGGTTGGCTGAGTGTGCTTTGTCTCTACCCCTTCCTCCTGGGGGGAGGGGAATTGTACTGCTCTGTCTTTACATTTGCCTTTCCAGTAGCTCCAGATCCCCAGTCGATGCCTGACACTCAGTTAACCGCAAGCCTTGTACACACTATGATTTTAAGATTCCCTGAAGCTTTGCAGTGAAGTGCCAGAGCCAAGACACTGTTCTAGGCTATGTGCCTGCCTTCTTCGTATCTCCACATTTGTGATCTTGGTTGAGTAAAATGAGGGTTTCTTGAGCATGGATGTGTGATACAGTCAGTCTGATAATGGAGAAGGTCACTGAGTGCCACAGGGAAGGTGGCGCCCACAGTGTAGAAACACTGCACAAGGCATCACCGTACATTACTTATTTTTCTCATTGTAACAAAATGTCTGTCAAGGATTGACTTAAGAAGGAAGGACTAGTTTATTCTGGTCCACAGCTTGAGGGACTAGCCCATCATGGAAGGCTTGGTGGTCTGGATGAGAATGGTTCTTATAGGCTTGTATATCTGAAGATTAAGAGACTTGGCCTTATTAAAGGAAGCATGGTCTTGTTGGAGGAGATGTGCCATTTGGGATGGGCTATGAAGTTTAAGAACTGTTACAGCTCTCTCTCTCTCTCTCTCTCTCTCTCTCTCTCTCTCTCTCTCTCTGTCCCCTCTCTCTCTTTTTCTGCTGCCTCTTTGTGGTTCAGATAAACTCTCATCTCCTGCTCCAGTGCCATGACGGTCTTGGACTCAGCCTCTGAAACTGTAAGTAAGCCTCCAATGAAATACTTCCTTTATTACGTTGCCATGGTCACGGTGTCTAGTAGGACAGAGGGAAGTTGTGGTTATAAGCTTGGTTTCAATGGTGGCAACAGTATGAGTCAGCTGGTCACATTGTAGCCACAGGCAGGAAGTACACAGAAGATGGTCCTCAGTTCACGCCCTCCTTGTTTTTCGATCAGAGCCCCACCCACTGGCTAGCTCCACCCTCCCGCTGGACAGTTAAACCTCTCTGCAATCCTCGAAGTCTGTCTCCTAAGTGAGTCTGTATTTTATAAGCTGATAATCAGAATTAGCCACTATACCTGTCCTAAGTGGAAGGAAGCAGGATGTTTCAGGACAACATTCAGAATGGAGCACAATTTAAATCCTATGAATTGCTTATTTCTGGAATTTTCCATTACCTACTGACTTTGGGCAAGGGGTAACATACTGCAAAGGTGAAACTGTGACCAACAGGGGCTAGCAGCTCCAAGTAATCTCGAGCCCACCATGCCAAGCACAGCAGCAACTTCCTGTCACCTATCCCCAGTCCTCACAAAGGTCTTGTAAGAGCCAGGCCATTATTTTTGTGTCGCCAACGACAAACTGAGATAGAGAGGTAGACTTGGCTATCATCATAGAGCAGGGATGTTCTGTTCCACGGTCCCTGATTAAAATCCAAGTGCTTACTACTTTCTGGAGTCATATTGTCCTGTCCCTAAGGTTGGTCCCCTCATTCTGCTTTAATGTCTGCATCCAGCTCTGTGAGAGGGGCCCAGAGGTACCTAGGGCCCTAGAGACAAACCTCTGAAGGAGCTTCACACACTCTTCAGACAGCTCCTCCTAGAGGTAGGGAGTGTCTTCCCTCTGACATTTGAATGGCATGAGAGGGCTGATGAAGCAGAACCGGATGTCGGGCCACTGCCCTGCCTCTCTCAGGATATAAGTGCTACCAGGAGTGAGACCCTTGGAAAACTGCCATTAGGACATGATGAGGGGCAGCCCCAGGGAGAGACTGGAATGCAAAACCACACATTGGCTGTGACCTGGGGTGAGTTACTGAGTTTGAGTCGTTTACTTATCAAACAGGCAGGCTCGCTGGGAGGGGAACCCAAGCCCCTCCTGATTTCTGAGGTCTCGGTGCTTTGCCTTCTTTCTCTGCCCTGCTCCTCTCTGCCTTAACTTAGTCCTCCAGACCTGATGCACAGCAGACGCTTAATACGTGGGAAGCATTAGTGTTATTATTATTGCTCTTGCTATGTTCAAAATTGACAGTCTAATCTAGGCTCATGTTCCCAGCATACAGTTTCGTGACGATGCCCAGTCCCAGCCTCCCTTCCTTCCCTCCTTCCTCCAATGCTTTACTGGGCTCTCACTTCATGGTTCCCGCCTCCTTTCATTTCTTCCTGCTTCCCTGTATTCCACCCTCTTCATTTTTTCCCCCAGTTCAGGGAACGCTCACTGACATGCTATTTTACTTCTTCTCAGAGCAGATTGAGGGCATTCAACATCTAACCCTCATTGTTCACAACTCAGCAGCCATCCTGCTGGCCTCTGTCACCTTACCCATGCCACGAAAATGGATGTCCCTTGCTCACTGCCCACTCCCTTGCTGCTGTCATTGCTATTCAGTGACAATATTCCTGCTTGTCTCTCTGCTTCTTCCTCTGATGGAAGCTCAGTCTGGTTTCCCTCGGGAGGAATTAGACAGTGTGGCCATAATGAGTTTGTGGCATTAATTCTCTCTCTTGGCCCCTCTTGTGGGTATCAGAATGAAGCTGTCATTGCTCAGTGGCCAGAACGGTCCCTAGAAAAAAAATGCAAATAACCTTCCCCCAAGCGGCAGCATTTGGGGCTTAATTGTATTTTTGCTAATCAGAAAAACAATTAATTTGCCGGCTGCCTCTTTGGTGGGGTGCTTTTCTTTCTTTCCTTCCTTTTCTTTTTTTTCTTTCTTTTTTTTTTTTAATATAGGCAGACACTGCTGAGATGATCCACGTGGTGTCTCTCGATTCAATTCCTATCTCTCCCCAAGGCAAGGAATGACACTTCTCTGTATCCATGACATCGGGAGACAGCAGGGCAAGGTGGTACATTTTCTAAAGAAAGCTAGTTTGTAGAACTTCATGTCTGCTTCCCAGAATTTTGCCTCTCCCCTGCACTCACAGTAGGAATGAGACTTGGCTACTGGTGTTGCAGCCACAGGCCCATTGCCTCACTTCCACCCCCACCTTAAAAGGTAGGAATGATTATATAGGCATCTCACTAGGATCCACATGGCAGGCCTCAGAGAACTGTTAGATGCAGATATGAAGGAATGGGGTTGGGGAGACAGGGCATGATGCACCACTGCACAAGGCCATTCTCTTCCATATGTTCATGACAGATGAGGTCTTCATGTGAGACTATGTACTAGAATATAATCCCTAAACCCAAAGAATGACTTTTCCAGGGTAGACATTGGGTTTTATGTTTATTGAATCTCTACAAGTCATATCACAGAACCAGAATAGTACTTGGGACAGAACTCCAAAGGCAAGTAAGAGGTGGTCAAGTCTATATGTTCTGTGGGAGACAGGGCCTATTAATTTGCTACTCACTGGGGAACTTGAGGGTTGGACCATTCTGTCATAGTAGCTCTGCAGATCTCAGTTGCAAGAAGGATGTGGAGCCAAATTTCAGACAGAAATCAATAAATTCCTCGGTTTGTGTGTTTACTCGCCTGAATTTGCACACTGTATGGTTCCAGACTATCTTCTAGAAACTAGCTAGATGACAGGATGCCTTCTGGAGGGAGAAGAGGGCTTTTCCTGTATAGCAATTAGTGACAAGAACTTCTTTGAAAAATTAAAATATAATTACATTATTTCTTTTTTCACTTTTCTTCCTCCAAACCCTTCCTTGCCACTCTACCCTGTGCTCTCTCAAATTCACGGTCTCCCTTTCTTTGTTATTATTTCACACATACACATGTGCTCTCCCTCTCTCTCTCTTGCTGTCTCTCTCTCTCACACACACACATACGAATATACATGCAATCTGTTGCATCCATCACACACACACACACACACACACACACACACACACACACACACACACACACACACGAATATACATGCAATTTGTTGCATCCATGTGCATATGATTTCAGAACTGACTACTTAGTATTTGGTATTTGTTTAGGGTTAGGTCTGTGTTAAACCCCTCCCATGTTAGCATGTCTACTTAGATATTGTTCAGGATTTGTTTAGGGAGCCAAATTGTTGAGGTATCATGGATGTAGTTTCTTTGTCATTTCCAGGAAACACAATCTCACAACAGACCTCTTGGTCCTTTGGCTCTTCTGAGATGGACCCTGAGCCTTAGGTGCAGGAACTGTGTTGTAGAGGTATAAATTGAGACCCTATGATCAGTTGGTCTCTAAATTTTAACCAATTGTAGCTTTCTGTAATGATCTTGGTCTGCTGTCAGAAATAAGGGTGTGATCTAGGCTCACCTATGGGTATAAAGATAAGCACTTACAATGCAGCTAGGAATTTTGCTGGTCTGTTAAAGTGGCAGTACTAGGTTCTTCACTAATATCCATGACCTTAGCACCTTCAGTATTTGGCTAGATTTCTAGTACCATGCATGATCTCCTGCCTACTGAGGGGATCCCTAAATCCAATTAGATAGCTGTGGGTTGCTCACAAGATATGGGTGTCAGTATCCCACTTTTCCATATATCTTGCCATGCTGGTCATTGTTGTGGCTCATTGGCTTCCAAGTCTATTGGTTGCTTCCCTCCCTGGGCAGCTTGCATAGAACCTGTACTATGAAAGCTAGTCTTTAGACATGAGACTTTCAGGTCAGCTCTGGCTCAGATTCTCTAAGTCCTGTGTCTGAAGGACACGGTGTCCTTGACGGAGGCACCCAGGGAAACAGAAATTTTTGTCTTTAAGTCTACCATAATTTAATAATGTACGTATGTTAACTCATTCCTGCACCTCTGATCACAACTTGATCATGGTGGATAAAATTCTCACAAGTATTTTATTGAAAATTGTTAGTTTATGTTTATCAGAGATATTGATCTCTAATTTTCTTTGCTGTTGTTGTATCTTTACCTGGCTTTGGTATTGGAATAATACTGGACTTAAAGGAAGATTTGGAAAGTTCCCCTGTGTCTAGTTTTTAAATAATTTGCGAAATATTAGCTGCAGAGCTCCTCTTGAAGTCTGGTGGACCTCTACTGTGATCCCATCTGGGACTGGGCTTTTTATAGTCACAAGGCTTTTATTACTGTTTCAACTGCCTAATTTGTTATGGGTCTATTTCAGTTGTTGGATCTCTCTTTGGGTCAACTTTAGTGGTTTGGATGAGTCTAGAAATTAATTCACTTCTTTTAGATCTTCAATTTACAGTTTTTAATGGAGGGCAGATTTTCAAAGTTTTCCCTTCTGAGATCCTGAATTTCTTTGGTGTCTGTTGTTACATTTGCCAGTTCATTTCCAGTTCTATTGGTTTGGGTCAGCTCTTTTTTCATTTCCAGTACTATTGGTTTGGGTCAGCTCTTTTTTCTTTTGCTGAGTTGGAGTAAGAGGACTATCAATCTAGTTTATCATCTCAAAGAACCAGCTCTTAGATTGATTGGTTCTTCATATTGTTTTCTTTGTTTCTATTTCATAAATTTCTCCTTTGATTTTTTTTACTACCTTTTGCTCTCTGTACATTTGTTCTTGTTTTTCTAATTCCTTGAGTTGTATCATTAAGTCACTTATTTGTGCTCTTTCTGATTTCTTAGATGTAGGAACTTTGAGTTGTACTTTTTCTTCATAGAACTGCTTTTAATGTGTCCCAGAAGTTCTGCTGTGTTTTTATTTAGTTCCAGGAAGTTTTCAATTTCTTTCTTTTTTTCCCCCAACATAATGTTTTTATTAATTATTTGGGAGTTGCATACCTCCATCACACTTGCTTCTCATTCCTCCCAGATCTAACCTCCCACCCTTGTGTCCCCCCCCCAAGAAAACCCTCCACCAAGTTCAATTTGGGTTACCTTTATACAGCCTGGAGCAGTCACCTCCCTGAGGCTAGACCCTTAAAGAAAACTGAGTCCTTCCCTACCACCCCGCCAGAAGCCATCAACTGTGAAGAGTTACACTTCAGCATCTAAACACAAATTTTAAGGACTGTCTTCAATAGCTTTATGTCTAAACTGTTTATTTGGGGTGGGAGGCGGTGTTCACAGTAGCCTTCAATTTCTTTCATTTTTAGTTATGAATCTGTAATCACTGATACTGCAGCAAAAGAAGCTTTTCTACATCAACACAGTGAATTTCTTTGAGATTTCTTCTTTGACTCATTTATTGTTAAGTAATGAATTATTTAATCTTCATGAGCTTGTGTACTTACTAGAGCTTTTTTCTTTTCTGTAGAGTTTAAGTTTTATTGTATTATGATCAGAGGATACAGAGTTATTTTAATTTTTCTTCACTTAAAAAATTTTGCTTTGTATTCAGAATATGGTTTACTCTAGAGAAGCTTACATGGTCTTCTGAGTAGAAAGGACATTCTTTGGTGTTTGGATGAAATATTATATAAATATGTTAAGTTCATTTGATGTATGACACCATTTAATTAGAATATTTCTCTGGTTTTTTTTTTTTTTGTCTAGATGACTTGTCTATTGGAGAAAGAGAGTATTAATGGATTGATGTCAAACTGTGTCTTTAATTCTAGTAATGTGATTTTTAAAAAATGGATATACCAGAGATTATTGACTATATGCTTAGTAGTAATATCTTCTTGGTTATCTGTTACGTTGATTAGAATGAAGTGTCCTTTATCTTTTCTGATTAGTGTTAGTTTGAAGTCTGTTTTGTTAGATATTTTAATAAGCAATGCCTGAATTTGATTGGAGCACTTTTGTCCATATTTTTCTCTAAGGTGGTACCTATTTCCAATTTTCAAAGCTGAGTTTCTTGTAGACAACAGAAAAATGAGTTTTGTTGCTTAGTTCATTCAAGCAGCCAATGTCTTTCTTTTGATTGTAGATTTAAGGCCATTAATATTTAATGTTGTTATTGAAAGATGTGTGTTGACTGAAGCCATTCCATTTTTTCTCTCTCATGGCTTTTATTATACTTTGCATTTCAGTAATTATAACTTCATTTTTCATAGTTCTTGACTGTGTTTATTCACTTCAGTACAAAGTATTGTATTTAATATTCAGTTTAGGGTTTGTCTGTTGGATATGAATTCTTTTTGTATTTTTTTTAATCATGGAATTTTTTCCCTTCAACTATGACAGATTATTTTGCTGGGTACAGTTGTCTAGGTTGATATCTATGGTCTTTTAGAACTTGGAGTGCATCACTCCAGGTCTTCTGACTTTCAAAGCTTCCATTGAGAATTCTAACAGCTTTTCCTTTATAGATGACTTTACATTTTTGTTTTCTCTTTCAGCTTTTAATATTTTTCTGAGTTTTGAATATTTAGCATTTTGTCTGTGGTATTCTGTGAGATGTCTCCTTTTCTTATTTTGTCTAGATGGGGTCCTGTGTGCTTCTTGTATCCATATGAGAATGTCTTTTATTAGCTCTGGAAAGTTTCCTTCTGTGATATTGTGGAAGATCTCCTTTATGCTGTTGACTTGAGATTCTTCTGCCCCATTAATTACCAAAGTTAGAAGGTTTGGTCTTTTCATGGTCTATGTTTCCTAGAGTTTCTGTATGTTACTTTCCTCTGCTTAATTTTTTTTGTTTGTGTGATCAATTCATGACATTTAGTCTTATCCTTGAACAATTCTACTTATAAGATTTTTCTCTTGAATTTTCTAGTTGGGTTGTTGAGGTTTTCAATTCTATCTTCATTTCAGCTTAAGTCTCTTTAACATTTCTCTTTTTATTCAATTAAGTTTTTAAACGCTGGATTATCTTCATCATTTCATTCAGCCTTGTGTTTATGTTTTTTGGTTACTCTTTATGTTAATTAAGAGGCTCTTTGTGTCTTCTGAATTCTTTGACAACATTTATAACTGTCCTTGTGAATCCTGTGTCCTGGGGTTCATCTAGGTATTGCTCATTGGAGAACATGTCCATAAGGACTGGTGGATTTGGGGGCTGAGTACTGTTTTGATCTTTCATATTGTGTATAGTTCTGTGATGAGATCTGTCCATGTGCACTTTTGTTAGGTCTTGTCTGATGTGAACAAAGCAGGCTGGGAAAGAGTACAAGATGTGCGGGTTGGGTTGATCCTCAGGCTTGGCTAAGGCATGGATAGGATGAAAGGAGGTGGAAACAGTGGGCTGGGTAGGCCTGTATGAGGTACATCCTAGTCCAAGCTGGGATGTTGGGAACAATGTGAGTAGGGCTGACCATACTGCATTGGGGCACTGAGTATGGGACTTGGATAGATCTATGGAGACTGGGCAGAGTATAACTCAGAGAGTAGAATAAGCTAAACTCACCAGGCTGGTAGTCCCTGATAAAAAATTTTCTGTGCTGTGCTGTGCTGCCTGGAGGTTGGATGTGATACAGGAGAGATGAAGTCAGGTCCAGCAGCAAGATGTTTAACTAGGAGCAAAGATAATGAGCCAAGAACGTGCATTCACTGGAGAACTGTCAACTGCTCAGAACAGCATGGTTGCTTCATGGTGGAACCTAGCTCATTTTTTTCCCCTTAAAATAATTATATTAAACATTTTCACTGTTGAAGAAACTAGGGATTAAGAAAGTTAAATGACTTACAACCACAAGGCAGGAAGAGGCAAGCTTCCGATTGCAGTTAATTCGAATTCAAAGCTCCGGTGTTCTTCACCACCCCACAATGCTTGTTTTGTGGGAGGATGGTGCTCTGTTCAGTGTGCTGGGTTTTGTGGGTGTGGAAGGGGAGTGAATCTGACATATGCTTAATCCAGACCATCCCTCAGATGCTCAGGCTTCTTAGATTTGATTCTCAGCTTGCCTTCAGCAGCTTTGGACCCTGGGCAAACTGCTTGGCTCTGGAAGCCTCAGTTTCCATATTTCCAGTTGTACAGTCATACTGATTTCCTGGAGCTAGTGTGAGGGATATGTGGACAAACAGTCACAACTGGCCTAAAACTATATATTCTTGTAGGGAGCTGCGTTGTACCACGCCCTAAAGGTGGCGCTGGTTTCCGCCTTCCACCTTTCTCGATGGTGAGTGCTCTCGGGAGTAAACAACTCCTTATTGGCTGTAGGCGAGGATGGTGGCTTGCTTCCGGTGCCTCAGGACCTATGGGCAATGTCTACGTGGCTTACCGGGATTGGAGGCCCAGAGGGTATTTAGCCACGAGCGGATTTCACCCGGGGTCGTTCGTCATATGTCTGAGAGTGAGAGTGAGTGAGTGAGAGACAAGAAGATAATTAAAGGCCTGAATAAACTGCAAAGAGAAGGATCCGGTGTTGCGTGTTCCTTGTTGGCGAGGTGGCACGCGACATATTCTATGTAAATTAAGCTGATATAAGGATGGGCTTTGTTTTTATGTGCTTGTGTTACTTGAGGCTCGCCTGTGTGTTAAACATCTGTGTGCTCTATAACCTATTCATTAATCCTCTTGTCCCAGGTGCCTTGTTTAGAAAAGTCATACTTGTAAGCAGACTCTGCTAAAAGGCTGGTTAATTAACTCTGGGAAAACACAGACTTTTGATTTTTTTTTTTTTTTTTTAAACCACTAGGTCAATGTGCAGGGCCTTGTTACCCTGCAGGGCCTTGATATCTTGAGCACAAACCCACATCTATGGCACATTGTTGTTGACAGGTCACTGAGTGTATTGGCTCAACACTCTGGAACAGTGAGAGTTGGGGGAGGGTGGTGAGTCAGCTCAATGCTTCGAGGGTACAGTCTCTTTGAAATGGCTTCTTTGTGGGTGCCTGTGGGTTCTTATCTTGTCCTCACTCTGTAGTGCGATTATGGTACCTTGTAAATATTTGTCCCTCCTACTGGTTTAATAAAAAGCTGACTGGACAGAGGCAGACAGGAAGTGTAAGTGGGGCTACCAGACTAAAAAAACTCTGGGAACATCTCAGAGCAGGGCAGAGACACCACAGAGATACCACAAAGATGCCAGGAGATGCAGAGGAAAGAAGTTGAAATGCTTCAACTTGAGAAAAGGTACTGAGCTGTATGGCTGGACAAGATGGGTTGAATTAAGATGAAGGAGTTACCAAGTTACATGCCTGGGCCCTAGGTCAGAAATCAAAGGGCTGAGTTGTATGTAACTCAATGGTAGAGCATTGACCTAGTGTGTGCAAGACCCTGGGTTTCATCTTCAGCACTGCCATTAAAAAAGAAAACTGCCAGTGTTGTACTGACTAGAGAGATTCACTTTTATTCCTCCCATTGATGATTCCAGCCTCCTAAGTAGTAGGACAGTGCTTTTATATCAATCTGGTCAGATCTACACACACAGTCAACTACCGAAGCAGATGGTGACATGGCTTGTGGATTTTTTTTTTTTTTTAAATAGGACGAGTTCCCATCTGCTTGGATTGTTCAGGGGTGGCCTTCTTTTCCCAGAGGTAGGGCAGCAGGTAAATGTCCTCTGAGTCTAAGGAGTCTCAACAGTGTCCCCTCCAAGGATGAGGCCATCTAGATAATGATTATACAGCAAAGGTGAAGGGTACCTACTATTAACCAAAGCCCACCAGCATGAGCAGATCTAGACTGTGTGTGGCCACTGTGAGCATGAGTCTGGAGAGATACGAGATGGAAATGAGAGGTTTTCCTTCCCTTCTTGACCAGCTATCCAGAAGCATGGTGTGTGTGTATGTGTGTGTGTGTGTGTGTGTGTGTGTGTGTTTGACAATAGGCAGAAAAGGTCTTTTATTATAACACCAGTGGTGGCTCATGTGACTACAGGTTTGTATCAGTACTCTGGATGACATTGGCCCCACCTAGCTGACTCCTGAACAGTGGCTGTAGCTTCCTCCACCACTGATGAAGCCCTCAGCCTGAAAAGTGTTAGAGGTCTGCAAGCTTGGATGATGCCCAGTGGGAGGAGATTACATTTTGTGGGCTAGAACAATGCATTGCTTCTCTTTCCCAGAGGACAGAGAGGAGTCACCTAGAGGTGACTAGAGTACCTCAGGGGCACCTGCAGATGGGAAGGGCTTGTCCTGACTCAACATAGACTATACTCTAGCTTTGGAATCAAATGCCAGAGATCCTCAGCCTAGAAACACTGAAATCTCGTATACCTGTCAGCTCCCAAACTTCCCTTTGGGTGACCTCCATCCCTAGCCTGCTGCCACCAGACTTTCTTAGTATATCCACTCTCCCTGATTTTAATAATGTATGTGGAGACCCCTTTTATTTGGAACATGGCTTTTGCTAGGCCACAACCATTCTGAATGGGGTCAAAGTCACCAATGGCTTGTCAGATCCATGAGAAAGGTTTCAGCCATGCTAGTGGTACTGTGGGATGTAAACTCTGTTGGGGGAGGTCATATGTCTGAGTCTTTGAGAAACTATTAAATCAGGGAGTTTTCCTTCAGTACCTTGTGCAGCTAGAGCATCTCTTCTTGTACTTGGATAGCTATTTGGATAGCATTGTGATCCAACTGGTCACTGCTGTCTATGCCCCATATTATAATAGAGAACTGAGGTCAGAAAAGGTCAAAGCATTGGGCTGGAGGACTGTGGGAGTCAATTTGATTAAACTCTAACATATTTTTAAGTCATTTTGAGTAGGAAGCCTAAGGTTAAGAAAAAAATAGTCAAGGAAAGAATTAAATTAACTTGTAAACATTTAAAGTTCTTTAGATTCAGAGAGGTCAACCCTTTTTTTAGTCAGAATAGAGGGAATGCTCATGCACTGCAGATATTGTATTGACTAGTCTTAAATGTCATTTATTTTTATTCTTTCCCACACTCTAGTCCCTCAGAACACACATGCTGCTTATAAACACACATAAACTTTCAAGCACACACACAAACTTTCAAGCATACACATGCCTACTCTGTAGCATTTGGCTTACAAACCTGTGTCCAGAGTAACATACCCTAAAGATTAAAGACTTCTTTGCTTGTGGAGCATGAATTGTCCTTCTTATCACCCGAGCTGACCCTGCAAAGTGTGAGGAGCTGTATTTCCTCATTGCCAAACCTGGTCAGTCAGCCTTAGGATAGGAGCAGTCATAGGGACGTCTTCATGGCAGAGACTACATCATTACTCATCTTAGAGTCTACTATTGTTAGCATGGACCCTGGTACATAGTAGGTGGTCAATAATTGTTTCTGAACCCCAAGCCTTGGGGCTAGTGCTAGATGATCTACCTTCTTCTGGGCCAAACAGCTGAAATAATTCCATGTATGTGATGTGAGATTAGAAATTCATCTTTGGCACCTGGGAGAATGGTGAGGGCAGCTTAAATTGACCCATCCAAATCCCTATAGGCCCCACTGTGCCTCCTATCAGTCTGTCTAACTGGTGTGAACACACCCAGGAGGACATTAGAGTCATAGAGGGTGTGTACATAGAGAATGACTGAACAGCTGCTAGCCCAGGTCCTGGGTGACCATGTGGGGCAGTGCCATGCCTTCTGCTTAAGATCCCATCTGAAATATGAGTGAGAAGTAGGCTTCTCACTTTTTGGCCACTGAATGCTTTTAATTCTTTTGTTAGTACAGCTTTACCTCTCCTGCAATATTCTGTTAGCACAGGCCTTTCCAGAAAAGGCAGTATGTCACAAGGGCTGCTGTCCTGGGTGAGGCAGAGAGCCTGACTTTTTGGATGGATGCTTTCCCATTAGACCTCTGCTAACAAGACCCTGTTGCAAGGCTGAGTGCTGATTCTCAAAGGCAAAGGAGAAGTAAAGCTAGAGCATTTCTTCCTAAATTTGGGTTAGAAAATGTCCAGTGCTGTGTGCTCCAGGGCCCACGCTGGCCAGTCTCCTGTTCTACCTGTTTCCCATTTAAGAACTAGATTCATCAGGGTGAGTATGTCCCTGTGGGGAAAGAAGGAAGGTCTTATTAAGGACAACATCTTCAGGGCTTAAATAAACTATTTAGAGGAGAGAGACTGAGCAGCCTGGTGTGGAGGGAAGGAGCCCTGGGGAGAAGCCAGAGGACTCCGTAGGAATGCTAATCTAGGGTCTGTCAGTCAGAGAGTCACAGGCACTGCTCCAGCCTCAAACCATACACTTAGTTCAATGACAGTGTTTGGCTTTATCCCAGGGCTCAGGGTCACCTCCCATCTTGTCACGGGTGCCCCAGAAACTGTCCAGTCAGTTGCAAGAGTCCTTGGATGCTAGAAACTGTTTTCAGAGTGGGTGGCAGCAGCCTGAGCGGAGGCTTTTCTTGATGTCACTGACCTTCTCCCTCCCCCTCTCGAAGTGCTAAATGGAGACCAAGGACCTTGTCCCACAGGAGCAGCAACCTTGATTACAGATGAGCAACACATTGGTGTATTTTTTTTTTTTTTTTAAAGAAATTGGAGAATTCACATATTGATGGAAAATCATTTTTTTTTTGTTGCAAAATGAATGCATAGTGATGTTAGAAAATGGAAAACCCAAATTCTTATAAGGAATAAAAAAAAGTCAAGCACTTTAATTTCATCCTCAGATATAACCACTATTAATACTTTCTAATGTGTATGTCTTTTCTCTCTGCTCCATTTTCTATCTGATAGGATCCATCATTCTCCTTGTCTGGCTATATTTAAACACTGTAGAATTCTATTATATATATATATATATTTTCTACTTCTGCTCAGTTAGCATATTCTACAGTGATAAAAGCACATCATTTTAAATGGTGGAGACATCTTCTGTATATGGTTGCAAGGTAGACAGGAATATTGGTTTTGTTTTTTCCCACCCCCAGAAGCTTTGCATCTTAATGACTCAGCATATGGTCTGGGAGCCAAGAGCATCAGCATCAGCATTTTGATAGACATGCAGAACATCCGGCTTACCCAGGCTCACTGAGACTCCAAGTGACACATGGGTATGAAATGTCTGAGAGGTGCTGGTCCAGTTGTGGATTCAGGCACATGAGTGCAGGTGTCTGTGAATAAAGTTAACTCCTTCCATCCCTAAAACAGCTTTTATCCGGGGCCTGTGTTTTTATGATCCATGTTTTAGTTGAGGTGGAGGAAGCTGAGGCATGAATTCCTTCAGCTTCAGTTGAGATCATAAAGCTGAGTGCCCAGAACTAAAAGAGATGCCCAGAGACCAGAGCCCTTGTGCTTCTGAAAGAGTGGGTGCCTCTCTTTGGTCCCTGGCATGTCAGGAATCCCAGACTCAGTGTTTGTCATGCATGTAGACTTGGACAAGTCGTGCTATGTTTAGGTGACTGAAGGTTCTTTTCAATATCACAGGTACTATCTCATTATTGCTTGTGCACAGTTATGTCAGAAGATACATGACAGGCATTCTTTTATTATCATCTTGCATTTGGTTAGTCTTCTGTAACATTCCTCTCTTCACCATGAGACATGGGTTAAGGATAAAGAATAGCAACCATCTCCCTGATTAAAGAGATGGCACTCACAGGACAATAAAATTTAAAATAGCTCAAAGTATGAAGGGATTCAGTTAAAGACTGGAGACCCTAATGCCAAGTCCACCCCTCCCAGGAGATAGTTTGAAGAGGTGGAGTCTTTGATTAGATCTTGATGTCAGAGCACCCATGAACAGACTGGTGTCTTTGAAAAGCAAGTCCCCAGGGCTGGAGAGATGGCTCAGCGGTTAAGAGCACCCTCTGCTCTTCCAGAGGACCCAGGTTTGATTCCCAGCACCCATATGGCAGCTTACAACTGTCTGTAGTTCCAGTTCCAGGCAAACACCAAGGCAAATAATTGAATAAATAAGAAAGGTGTTTTTTTTTTTTTTTAAAAAAAAAAAAAGAAAGAAAAGCAAGTCCCAGAAAGCTAGAGCTACCCCCTCCCTAAGACATGCCAGGAACAAACCTTGTGGGCTTCAACATTTTGTTACAGCAGCCTGAACAGACTTAGACAGACTGTGATTTTCAGTGTTCCATCTGGAGAATAAGAAGCCATTATGCTTTGGCCCTTGAAGGAAGGGGATCAGGGATAGTCACAGTACTTATGTTTGTACCATAAAGACCAGTACTGCTTCTTGTTACCAGGATCAGGGCCAGCATCCCAGGGCCTGGAAACTTCCTGGCTATTGTCCTCAGGGATGAAGGGGCATAGAGAACCAGCCACTTAGCAGTTCTCCCTGACTCAGTAGTCATTGGTTAACTGGCTGGTATTGTTTCAGATAGGGCAACTAAGCTGATAAGCAGGGAGAGGTGATACTCACTGTGTAAATTTTCCAGGGAAAATATGAATAAGTAACTATTTACCCTAATAGAGCTTTGATAAGAGACCTAAGAAATGATTCCACCCAAGTCCAGTGTAGTGACTAGTGAGTTTAGTGGGGTTGGTTGTACAAGTATGAGGAACATGGATGACTGAAAGGCAGCCGTGTGACTAAAAGGCCTACCCTATCATAGCGGATAACTCACAAAAGCTGAATCCTGTAGCTCTGTGCAAAAGCTGAGGGCCACTTTGGAGACTATTCTTTCCTGAGTAGTTGTTGACGTTTATACCCAATGATGTTTATAACACACACACACACACACACACACACACACACACACACACACACACACACGCCAGTCTTGTAAGTCGTCTTAGAAAGTTTTTGAGACTTGTAAGTTGTGATCAATTCCCAGGCCTGGAAAGTTTGGTGTCCTCCTCTTTCCAGGAGGAAGAACTAGCTACACAACATTTCTGTTATCACCTTCATTAGCCAGGCAATGTGGCTCAGGGTGGCTTGTCTGTGTGACTTTGTCAAGAGAAGAGGCATTTTTATTTCCCATTCTGCTGTTTGCTAAGTTCTATGATGTCTCCTTTGCACTGGGCATTGTGTGTTCCTAGGAATCTTATTAAACTCACATTCTCTTCCCTCTGTGTCACACGCCCATGGACTCTGATTACTTCCAGTTATTATTACCGGATAACACTTTCTCATCCCAGATTCAGGCTCTCATTCTGGTCCTGGCATCCTGAGATAATGTGGCAGTCAGAGTGTAAAACTTGCAGAAGTACCCCATTCTAGCACTGTGTAAATTCTAACCTACTTCTCCTCTATACCCTGGATCACTGCACCACACCCTTTTCTACTCTCTCTGTCATTCAGCTTGTCCCACCCTACTACATTTTCTCTCTGGCAACCAGAATTTTCCATAGCAAATCACATTTGATCACATTACTGTCTTCCACTATAAACTCTGCTTTGCCTGAGCTCTGTGGTGTGCAGAAAAAACCTGTGTTGTCTGGCTCCCATAGTTTTATTGTTCCTGTTATATGTTTGTGCCCTACATCCTCCAATAGGAATATAGGTTATTTTAGAACCATCCTGGTTTTGAATTGTTCTGACTTTTTCTAATTTTGAACCCTTTTGAAAATGTCATTTCTCCCTTTCCATCTAACTGGCAAACTCCTGTTTCTATACCCAGCTTTCATATCACCCCATGACTCTCCTCAGAGTGGCTGTTTTCCTTGATTCCATTCAGCTGACTGCAGAGCCTTTTTATAAGAATTATCACTCATATTTCTATCTCTGAGACCAGACTGCTGCCAACTACAGGATAACTAGCTTTTTTCCCCTTCTACCTTTACACTCCAAAGTCTCAAGGAGTTATTTATAGGAAAACAGGTTTTAGCTCTGATCTCAGGTAGATAGAGGCTGGTGCTGGGGAAGTTTTGGGAACTTGAAGGCAAAGCAGTATAAAGGCCTTTTATTGTTTCTAGAGGAAGTAAAGTTTAGGAAAAGCTTTATTCTTTTGGTAATCACTTCCTTGTTGAGAAGCTAGGCCTGAAATCTGAGTCCAAGTTACTGCAAGTAGGATCAGAATTATTTCTTTATGTGTCTCTTGAGTAAAACACCCTTTTCCAGATTCTGTTTTTATTTTAAATTGAAAATAGATTATTTTTTTAGAAGAGAAAGTACAAAGGAGGTCTTACTCTATATATCCAGGTTTGTTCACTGTAGCATTTTGTCTCATCTACTATGTTGCATCCTCCTTAAAGATACACGCACACCTTTTTTTTCTGAGCTTTTAAGAGTAAGACTCCTGGAAAATGTCCCTTTATGCTTTCATAATTTAGCATGTATTTCCCCCAAAGGGCATTTTTCCTCATAATGTTATCGCAAGGATGAATTTAGGTCCTTAACATGGAAATGATATTGATATTTAACATTTTATCCATATTCTCACTTGTTTTATTTTTTTTAAAAGTATTGTTTATTTATTATCTTCTTAGTGTGTGTGTGGTGTGGTGTAGTGTGGTGTGGGGCATGCATGTCACAGTGCACATGTGGAGGTTAGAGGACACCTTTTTTGTTCTTTTCTCCCAGAGGACAGCTTTCAAGAGCCATTTTTTTCTTTTACCTTCCTTTGGGTCCCAGGGATTGAACTGAGGTCAACGAACTTGTATGGCAAGTGCCTTTATCACTAAACTGTCTTACTGACCCCATATTTTATTTTTATCACTAATCTTAATAATTTCCTCTAAAGTACTTATTTTTCTGGCCTAGGATCACATATGACTGTTAGAAAATTATTTTTTTCTGCCTTCTTTATGTTCCTTAGCCTTTTCTTTATTTCATTATTTTTTTATGGCCTTGATATTTGTAAAGAGCAAATATCTTCATATCTTCAAAACTACATAATTTGTAGAATGTCTTTGGATTTGGGCTGTCTGTCTCTCTGGAACAGGCATGACACAGGAATGAAGCTGAGATGCATCTCCATGGGAAGGCATGGCTTTGGGAAGGACATGATCTGGGTTGTCCCACTGTGGATGATGGCATTGTCTTTGAATCCTTTTTTTTGTTTTGTTTTGTTTTGTTTTTTGACAGATTTCTGCTACATTTTTCCCCCTCTTTTGTATGTCACTAGACATTTGTGGAAGGGGACTTTGAAGCTATGTATCTTGTTGTTATTCCCTCAGAGGCTTCTTCTGGTCCACCCACTGAAATGAGGTGTGTGCAAAGTGGTGTGGGCACTGACTGACTCAGATAGTCTTCTTCTCAGTGTTCTTCACCTTTTGTACTATGTTACCTCTCTGTCTTCTTAGAACATTGCCCTTTGTGTTCTTAGAACATTGTGCTCTGGATGACAGTGGTGTGTTTGTGGCTAACACAGGGCTAGCACACCCTATGATGTGGCCCCAGAATCTCTGAGGCACTAAGGGTCTTGGTCATTCCTTGGTATATACCTCATCTTTGAACAGGGCTCCCAGAGATGGATCTTTAGTGCCACAGTGTATGGAATTTAGCGTCTCCTCATTTCTATCCTAGCTAAAGAATATATGTGTGTTCAGCCAGATATCATCTGCCTCCTGGACTGTTCTTATGTCTGATACCCTGAGTCATTACTGCAACTTTCAAGACTGATTAACTGTCAACCACCCCTTCTAACATTCTTTCAAGCTACTTTCCTAACTAGCAGATCACATGTAGATTATAAATTTGGACCATAGTCAATAAGGAACAGCCACATTCCCCTTTGTGTAGGGATAAAAGGCAAAGACCACTGTAGCCATGAACGCTTGCTATCCAGCTTTTGTTGACCATATATCCTTCTGCAGAAGGATGCCTTGCTGAGGCATCTCCATTTGAGTAGTGGGCTTTAGAGTTGTGATCCCAGTCTTTTCTCCAACAACAACACAGCTCACTTGGCTGCATTGCCCAGCTCAGGACTCACTTGTCTACAGGGCAGAACCATCTTGGACCAGAGAAGCACATCTACTCTAGAGCATTGTGAGAGCAGAGAAAATATGGCTTCCAGTTCCACCTGCATCTGGCAGTTGTTGGAAGGTAAACAGGGGCTTGTGAGGCAGAGAGGAGAATTTATATAATAAAGGAGGTGGTGCATGCTAATGTGGGGCTTGAGGGCAGTGATGGGGAGAGAGGGTGGGCTGGAGCTTGATCCATGTATGCTGGCTTGTCTAAGATGAGAAAATAAAGGAGTTGAGTCAGCTTCCTGGAGTCCTTTCCTGTCACACAGAAGAGTGTTGGCATTATCCTTTGGGATGGACAGAAGCCAGACCTGAAAGAAGAGCATTGACATCATGTGTTTTGAATTTTATCCTGGTACCATCTCAAGGAAAAGGAAGATGGATATGGGAAGGGAGCTAAGGATCTGGTACAGGTGGACCTTACAGAGTCAGTGGGGTCAGAATGAGGGACTGGAGGGTGCATGACTAGGGGAGCCAATAGTGTTTGATGGGCTGTGAGGGGAGGATGAATCTTGATGATACTGAACACATCTCTCTAGCGGTGAGCAGACAGTAGGCTGTGTTCTACAGACCAAGGATAGTGAGAAGATTTAAAGTGGGTATCAGAGAATTCAATGATTCTGTCTGGGTCCCCCAACCCTCATGCTTCCTCTGCTGAGCTGTTCTTGTACAGGATAAATGCCTCACAAGCATGGTATCCCAGACACACAGGCTTCCTTCCTGGAACTGTCTCCTGAAATCTTAGTAACCTGAGCTCAGTGCGTAAAGCAGGTTAAAAGCTCCACATGCTCTCTCAGAATCCCAGGGCTGCCAAGATGCTAATTGGCTGGTACCTGACTCTATCTTCACAAGTGGTGGTAGGAGAGAAGGCTACTGTGGGTTCTGGATCAGCCTCTTAGGAAAAGAAATGTTTAAAATAAAACAGAGGGTCTTATTACAGTGGCATTTCTCCTGGAGAGATGGCCCCATAGTTGGGCCATACCAAATGGAGCATAAGTTAGGTTTCAATTTATATACCTCCCGATGTGTGTACACACTGGGGTTTAATTGTGGTCTTTGCTGCTCCTACAGTGTCAAGTGCCTATAGGACAGACGGAAAATGAAGGGTTTCTGGGCTCTGTTCTTTAGGCCTGCTGGGTGTATTTTCCAGCCTCAGTTACCCTATTCTTATTTGTTATGCTGACTTGAATACATGTAAGCAATTCCTTCCCTACATATTTCTGGGTCCACGTGGCCCACCTTCTAGAAGGGAGAGGGCACTTGGTGGAGAGACTTGTGATCCCCTCATACTAGACTGTACCCTCACCTCCTCTTGTAGCCCACATCAATCAATAGTGACAGACAAATCCTTGGTTTTAAATTTTAATTAATAAAATGATATATAGTTATGAATATAACTCTTCAGACCCACTAGCTACATTTTCAATGCCCCTTAGTCACATGTAGCTAAGGGCAATGTCTTGGCTTGTATAGATAGGAAACATATCCATCATATTAGGAAGTCTATTGGACAGAGCCTTTTGACTGATTGCTTTGTGGTTGCATCATACACATGTGTGGCAGCATGCATACTGCAGCAGTGTGTATAGGTCAGAAGGCAACCTTGTGGAGCTAATTTTCTCCATCCACTTTTATGTGGGTTTCAAAAATCTCAATCACATCATCAGGCTTGCATGGCAAGTATCTCCACCCATGAGCCATCTCACTGGCCAAGAGATCAGAGTTAGTGGTCTGTGATTATTCCTCATTGACATGGTACTTCTCAGAGACTGAGAGTCTACCTATAGGACAAGAAGCCTATATTCCTTGAGACTTCACGAATACTTAGGGTGACCATGTGCAGAGCCAAGAGGATTCAGCCAAGATGAGCTATTTAGGAAAACTGACCCATTCAGGGATCCCTTTGCAAAGCTTGATCTTAGCATCCTTAGCTCCGGGGCGAGTATATCCAAGGGTTTGGGAGAGTGTACAGGTGACTTTAGCAAAGTTATGTTCTTTTTGTCTATTACAGAGTGAACAATGTACCCATCCCTGACTTCTAAAGGGACATTGGAGACTGTACCTTGCAAGGTACTTAGTTGTGGGGCCATCTGCACTGTTGCATGTGAATGTTGATATTTGGGTCTCCATTGCAGTATGCTCTGTGAGTATCATGGTACCTTCTGACAAGCCCTTCCTATTTGTTCTGTGGGCTCTCCAAAGCTATGGATGGTTGGCAAGAATGCCCAGAAGTCCAGCTGTTCCCTGGAAATCCAAACCTTCTGAACTGAGTGTAGCTGCAGGCTAAAAAGCACTATGCCACTTCCGGGGCAGGCCATTGAGATGATCGAGTTGATGGTATAGTGGAAAGTCTCTAGAAGAGCCTTGATAGCAATGTGAATTGATTGGAGTGATGGATGGGGTGACCCACCAGGCTCCCTGAGTCTTTCCTCCTCTCTCCTATGAAGGGTTAGCAGAGAAGCTTGTGTCTCACTTCCATCATCCTCTGGTCTCCATAGCAACAGCTTTGTGCCCTCAGTAACCCACCCCTGGCCTTATGAGACTGGCTGTTCTCAGCAGAGCCTCTACTGAGACTACGAAACAGAGTAGTACTCATAGCCAGTGTCTTTCTCTGTAGATGGGTCATCAGAAAGCTGCTGCATTTGTGGGCTTCTCTACCTGACTTGGCAGCCATGGAAGCTCACTGCTCGAGGCAAAGCCATCTTGTTCTTTCTCCTTCATTGGGGAGGTAGAGAAGGGATGGGTTTTACTTAAAGCTAGACATAGGCTTCTACAATCTTCTGCTGTCACCACGTCATACTCATTAGAATAGGAAAGCAAAACCACACGCCCTGACCTGTAGAATCAGCCTAAATCTGTCTTGAGACAGAAAGTGGGTGTTGGGTCATGGCAGCTGAGAGGAGCAAAAATTTCTGGGTGAAAAAGCAGTTGAGGCTGTTTGTTTTCAAGCCGGGAACATTGGGAACAACTGATAAAGTAGAATTTTAGAAATGCCATTTTGGTCTAAAATTACTCCATTTAAAACTGATAAGATCCAAAAGACTCCCATTAAGGATTCATTATTTTGGCTACGTATATTGTCTTTTAAGTGAAAACATTTAGGAATAGGCCCTTTTGTTGAACAGAGAATATGATATAGAAAACAGGGCTCAGGGCCAGCAGGATGACACAGTGGAAAGAAATGTTCGCTACTCAAGCTGTGTGATCTGAGGTTGTTCCCAGATCTTGTAGTGGAAAGAGCAAACCAACTCCTAGATGCTGTTCTCTGACCTCTATCATGTATCATGGGGTATGCATGTGCACACAAGTACACACACACACACACACACACACACACACACACACACACACGTGTGCACGTGTGCAGACAGGAGGAAGAGGGGGAGGAGAGCTAGTGAGCTTTAGAAAACAGGAGCGGTAATCTGGGACACACTTGCTGTTAAAGAGTTGAGCAGGTTTACAGGTAAAGACCTTGGTACCTCAAAGACTAATTTTTCTTATGCCCCAGTTTCACACAGGTTTGCTTCCAAGTAGGTGATCTAGATTGAGTTCCTTGATTTATGAGGCCACTAAAGTCAAGACTTCATTTCTAAATGCCTCACTTTCCCACACCTCGTCTTCTGCAGTCAGTGAGGAACAGGGTGGGGATGACCTCAGAAGCAGTGGGAGCTCAGCACTTCCTTTCTGCTCATCACTTTTTCCCCTAGAAGCAGAGTGGTTAGCTCTGTTCCAAGGACAACCTGCCTGCCTGTGCTCACATTTCATGAGACAAACCCAGAACACACTGAATACAGAGAAATCCGTGCTTATCACTTAGGATATTTTCAGCAAGAAAGAAGAGGAAACCTAAATAAAAATGTTTATTAAATGATACATTTGTAGTAGTTATAAACAAAGTATTCCTGTTTTAGGTCCATTAACATCTGCCTGTTCTTATTACTAGTGACTTGGCTTCTTCCCACTGTTATTAACCCATTTATTGTCATTATTAACCTGTTGATATTGACATGACCCTCCTCAATGAAAGAAAAAGGGACTATCTCTTTCTGTTAGTCTCTTTCTATAAATTGGAGTTGGCCTTACTGTTACTCTAACATTTCACTGGCCAAGATTTTATATATATCACATTATCACATGACCCTTCTTGAACCAATAGTGAGATTGAGATTGATACCAGCCAGTCAAGAGCCAGGAGAGGAGATGGAGAGAATGCCCAGCTGATTCTTTTATTTATTTATTTAATTTATTTGCCTTGGTGTTTGCCTGGAACTGGAACTACAGACAGTTGTGAGCTGCCATGTGGGTGCTGGGAATTGAACCCGGGTCCTCTGGAAGAGCAGATGGTGCTCTCAACCACTGAGCCATTTCTCCAGCCCTGCCCAGCTGATTCTTGCTCAGAAAAAATAAATATCAAGACAATGAGAGGGAGAGGGAGAAAGAGGTAGTGTGAACAGTGTGAACAGTGAATGGCCTCTTCTGAATCAAGATCAATGACTAAGAGACAGAGGCAAACAGACCCTGGGTCTCTTTGAGTTTACTTGCAAGCTAGGAGGAAAGACACTATCTTCCTGACAATGGAAGAGCAGAGTCCCAGGGCTCGAGTCCCAGGTCTGTGTAGAAGAGGCTATGGAGAAGAACAGTACAGAGTCATGGGGAGTTAGGTGGGAGAACTGTCGATAGAAGGATTTTTAAAATACAGATTCTGGAGTTCAAGGTTCCTGGACACAGGCCATCAGGAAAGGGGAACAGACATTCCAAGTGAGCTAACCAAGGCAGAATGTGAGAACCAGTCATTTTCACATGAGTATAGGGATGTGTGATATTTGGGTCTCATTTGTAATGGGATTGTAAGAGCCATGAAGGCAGTTTCTCTCATTTACTCATGGGTCTCCAATGCCCAGCACAGCCTGCAGAAGTAGAGTGTTGCTAGAGATAGAGTAGTGATGCTCACCTTAAGAAATGGAGAAGTGGGGAGGAGAAGGAGGAGGAGGGGGAGGAGGAGGAGGAGGAGAAGCATAAACAGAGGACAGCACCATGATTTTTTTTTTTTAAATAGGTCAATTGGTATGCTTGGGACCAAAGAGAACAGTCTTGAATACAGCCAGGATTTGTTCATATAAGAAGTGATTCCACCAGTGGAGAGTCACCCCCAGACAGAAGTCTTCATGCATCTTCTGGTTTCATTTCTTCATGAAAGAGTCAGGCTAAATGGTCAGCTGAACTCAGGAAGTCTGAAGTTTGGCTGGATCCTGACTGATGATGGGACTGTCACTTTTTCTAGGAGGCACAGTCACCAAGCATTCAAGGGATGCTTCTATAGAACAGACAGGGTATGACTAGTTGACACTTGGGAGCCTTTGTCACATAGTATCATTTCTCCACTGTATGTGGGTGATTCCCCAACCAGACCTGACTCAAAGAAACATGTATGAAATGAAGGGCCAAGTTGTTTTTGTTTTCTTTTATTCTTCTCTCATATATTACATACCCTCCATAGTCCCTTTCCTACCTTCCCTCTCCCCCAGATCAACTCCTCCACTGTTTCAGAGAGAGAGAGAGAGAGAGAGAGAGAGAGAGAGAGAGAGAGAGAGAGAGAGAGAGAGAGAGAGAACACTCAGGGATATCCATCAGACATGGCCTAACAAGATAAAATAAGACTGGGCACAAACTCTCATATCATAGCTGGGCATGGTAACCCAGTAGAAGAAAAAGGGTCCCAAGAGCAGGCAAAAGAGTCAGAAATACCCCCCCCACACACACACACCACTGTTGGGAGTCCCATTAAAAACACTACGCTCCATAGCCATAAGGTATATACAGAAGACCTAGCTCAGATTCATACAAGATCTGTGTTTGTCGCTTCAGGTTCTGTGAGCTTCTGTGAGCTCTGTTTGGTTGATTCTATGGGCCATGTTCTCCTGGTCCTCAACCTCAAAGGCTTCTACAGTCCTTTCCCTCTTCTTCAGGGTTCCAGGGCGAAGTGTTTTATGCCAATGTGAGAACCCTATTAAAAATCATTGAAAACAAGCTTGCCTGTCCTGGTGGACCCCGGAGGGCAAACACAGCTCGGCCTCAGGTCACTAGACTTTAGATGGGAAGAAGTTCAGTCAGGAGCCTTCCCTGGCGCTGGAAAGTTGAGCACCATTATAATTCTTGAAAGCAGTATCTTTCCTAGCAGCATGATGGATTGAGTGGGCAGCAAGGTCCACATGTGGTGCTGGGCACATGGGCACTATTATAGTGAACAAATGTATGGTGCATTATGAGAAAGAGCCAGAGACCCAGAATGGTTCATGTCCTGTGGACAGAGGCATATCTCAAAAGATAAAAGTTGTGAGGAGTGGTCTGATGCATGCCACCTAGGGTCATGGCCTGGGCTGTAGCTGGGGTCCATGTTGAGGTTCATGGCCCTATTGCAGTCTAGTTGCTTTGCTATCCTAGGCTCCTGATACCACTGAAGGCAGAGAAAGAAGGACTGTACAGAGCTGGCCCCGCCCCTTCACTGGATACAACACTAGGGAGAAGTGGTCCTGCCTCTCAGTGGTTAAAGCTTTTGAGAGAAAGGGTCATCCACTTCACCTGGGCAGCACAACAGAGCTGACCTTGTCCACAAGGGCAAGGGCAAGCTGGCTGTAAGAGGAAAAACAGAAAGCAGGTCACACCTGCCATGTGATGAGGGAAAGATGCTTCCCCTCACCCCTCGCCACCCGCAGCAGGTAGAGAACCCGATTCAACCTCTCTCCGGCTGCAGCACTTGGGAGTATGGGTCCTCTCTCTTTGGGGAAGCATAGTAGAGTTGACTCTGTGGACATGGGCGTGGGATGATCCCATCCTGAGCATGTGACAGGAGCATGGCTACTACTGACTCCTTTGGTCAAGACTTGGCCCCCACCTCTCATCTGCCATGTGGTGGCATGGGTGGGGGAGAGATGGTCCTCACCACTCATCAACCCCTGAGGAGGAGGGAGAGCAGACCCTGAGATGAGAAGGGAGAAAGTGCTTCCCTAGCCTGGCACCAGCTACAAACTCACAGCCAGCCCCATTGGTGGAGGTGTGGGGAGTCAGCCCCATAGTTGTGAACACGGGAGAACTGTCCCCATTACTCATCTGTCTTGTGGTGGCATGGATGGGGAGAGACATGCCCCTCCCCCCCTCCCCCATCAATGCCTGAGGCAGGTGGAGAGCTGGTCCTGAGGTCATAAGAACAGGAGAGTTGTCTCAGCCCCTCATTAGCTGCAGCACTGGAGAGAGTGGCCCTTACACCATGCCTGGACTATGTAGTAGAGCTGGCCCTGAATAGATGTGGGAGATCAGACCCTGAGGACATGAAAGCAGGAGAACTGCCCCTGTCCCCTGCTCATCAGTGCAAAGAGTGATCTAGCCAGGGCGATGCTGGAGAGCTCACTCTGGTGATGAGGACTAGAAAGAGCTGGCGGGGCTGCCCAACCCTGCAACTACACAGGCCCAGAACTAGGGTTATAAGTTAGCCTGCCCCAAGATCCACCCCATCACTGATCTGCTGAAGCATATGAAGGGACCAGTTCTGCAGATCTGAAGCTGCAGAATCTCCATGACACTGGGCAACAGCAGGATAACCAAGAGGAGTCCAGTGAGGGTCCAGAATCAATAGTGTGGCAGAACCAGACCAGTGACTCTGCAGTGAACACTTGGAAATAAAGATATATGGATAAAAAGGTTTATCGTGTGGCCCTCTGTGTCACACACCAGCTTCCATGACAGGATTGATGTTTTCTTTCTTCTTTTCCTTTCTTTTTTCTCTTAAATTTTATTTTTTTTGTGGGGGGGGGAGTGAAGAAAGTTGCAAGGGCAGAGACAAAGGGGTGAGAAAATGAATGGGATGGAGCCGCATCATGCGAAAGGCACAAAGAATAAATAAAAAGACGGAGAAAAACTATTTGAGAAATGCTAGATACTGACAGCAGAGCTTTTCTTGCCACTGTGTCCCATTGTACAGGTGGCAGATCTGTGAAGCCAGAGCTCTCACTCCTGGGACCGACTCAAAGTGCTTTGTCTCTTGCCCTACCCCACATTTATAAAGGTAGCAAATTGCAGCTGGCTGCAAAAGTTACTATTTGGTAGATGACTGGGCTGGTTCTTTGCTGGCTGAGGGAAATAACAGAGTGCTTAAAAGCAATTAATTGAAGCAACAAAAAGAACAAAAGGAACAAGAAAGAGGCTATTATGCAAATGTGTATGGCCATTCACTACCATTCTGCCTTGGGGAGCTTTGTGGTAGATGCAAAAGTTTCTGCCTGTCTGAATTTTTAGTTCCCCTAACATTTAACATCAAGACCCAGTATAATTATTTGTATGGATATTTTTTTGCTCCCCCTCCCATCATATTAGCAATTGGCCTCTCCCATTTCTGCAGGGGACCCAGCCAGACAAAGGCACCTATCCTGTGTGTGGTTCACTTCAACTCTCCTTTTTCTGCCCCAAGGAGACAGAAAGGGAAACTAAGCCTTCCTTCCCCAGGGGTCTGTTCAGGGAACAGTGGACTTGGAGTGTGTTGCTGTCTGTGGTCCTGAATGTGGTTTGGGGATGTTTTCTTTGGAAAGGTATATGAAAGTGTGTGTGTGTGTGTGTGTGTGTGTGTGTGTGTGTGTGTGTATGTATGTGTAAGATCATTTCAAGGGCTGAGATGTCTCAGTGTGAAAGCATACTGCCAAATCTGATAGCTTGTGTTTGATCCTCAGGACCCATAGACTGGAAGAGGAGAACTGACTTCTTCAAGTTACCCTCTCACAATGTAAATGCATGTATGCATGCATGTGTGTGTACACGTGTGTGTGTGTGCGCGCACACACACACACACAAATGTAACTTGTAAACTTTTTAAGAAAATAATCATTTTAATATAATTTTATGTGTATGCATGAGTGCCTTCATGTATGTGTGTGCACCATGTGCATGCCTAAAAATTTAAAACACTAGGTCATTTTTGTCCAGATGCTGTTATTTACAAGCTTGATGACCTTGGTTTTATTATTAGGGTCATATTGTTTCTTGGCTTTATTAAGTTGAGGGTAATGGTTACTGCCACCACTGTGAGTATGGGGTTGTACATGGCAGAGGGCAACTTCTAAATTAATGACTCACTATTGCTGTCTTGAGAGTCTATTTGTTTGTATCTGGATTGTGACTCTCTTGTCTTTCTTCCTTATACTGAACAGAAACCTGGCTGGGTAAGATAGTGTCTGTTGTGGGATATTCATAGACTCTGTGAATATGGATTGCTATGATTGGTGTAATAAAAAAGCTGAATGGCCAATAGCTAGGCAGGGGGTATAGATGACACTTCTGGGCAGAGAGTGAAGTCTGGAGAATCACTAGTCAGATGGAGGGAAAACAGGATGGACAGTACAGAGTAAAAGTAAGCAAGCCACATAAAATAATATGGATTAAAATATATAGGTTAATTTAAGTTATAAGAGCTAGTTAGGAACAAGTCTAAGATAAGGCCAAGTTTTCATAATTAGTAAAAAGTATCTGTGCTATTATTTGGGAACTGGCTGACAAGACAGAGAAAGACTTATTACATATGGTGTCCAATGTGGTGGCTCAAATATCCAAACATAGGACCTGAAAAAGCTAAAAAAAGTTCTGTACAAGGAGTCAGATGTGTCCCTTTGTGCAGTCTCTCAGGAGGGCTGGTATTCAGGGATGTACAGAGGTGTTGCTACCAGCCACTGCCTGTGGGCTGGAACCAGCTGCCAGCACCATGCACCAGTGCCATGTGCTAAGCTGATCTCATGTGGTTGCTGAACTGGCAGTTTAAGATTTGTCTCACATAGTCAGAGAATGCTGCAGGTGCTTAGTAAAGCCAGGTCCAGATACAGAAAACCTTTAAAAAGGGACTGTTTTTTTTGTTTGTTTGTTTTGTTTTGTTTTTGTTTTTTTTAAATGCTTATATGCTAAAGAAAAAAAACAAAGGGTATATAGAGTTATAGAAAATGTAGTTTAAAAATAATAAAGTCTTTAAATAAAGAATAAAGTAATATAAAAAAGAATAAGCTATATAAAGATGAGAAATACACAGGGTGTCTGGATCCTGCATGCTGTTTTGTTGACTTTGGATTTTTTAAATGCTAATATACAAAAAGCAGTAACTGCTCAGAGACCTTGGATTGTAGAAACTGCTAAATCAACCTATGCATTTTATGAATGCCTTAACTTCAAATAGAAACTAGAAAGTATGTTGTGTTGGGGGAGAGGTTATGCTTTGTTTCTACCAAGAATGAAAGTTATGGTTCTCTTCAAAATTAATGAAGATCAGATTTGATTGGAGGATATTGCTTGAAAATCTTGGCTACAGGTACGAAAAAAACCAAGAAAGACTATAGAACAGATGACATTTTTGTTGATCTCTCTACTATGGTAACAGCTCTGAGACTGGCTGAGACATGATAAATCTCATTGTCTACAAAGTTGCCATTACTTATAATTACATGTCATCCATTTATATGGCATGGATAAAAGTTTGGCTATACAGTCCAAACAAGCCTATGAAGCTAACAGTTGACTTTTACCTTTTCAAACATAAAACAATAACAACAAAAAAATCCTTTATTGACTTGTGCATACCTCACATTTCATATTTGAGTTAATGCAAATATACATATAAGGCATATGTACATATAAATATTTGCATGTATATATTTATATACTTATATATGTTACCCTTAAAAGTTTGTGTATTCTCAGAAAAAAAAGACCAGACACTAATAAAGACAAGTAGCTCAGGTGATCCAGCTTCTCAGAATGCGTCTGAGGCAGTTTCTTCAAAATTTTGCAACCAGAACAACTTCAAAAGTGCTAGCTGAGATGGTCCAGGCTCACGGACTACTCCAGTCAAGAGTTCAGATAACTTCTATAATTTCCCATTACAAAGAGATTAAACAAAAGATAATACAACTAGCTATCCTGGGACTTGACCATTATTCCAATTTTCTCAGAGAGATGCTGTTGTCCCGAGACAACAGGGATCAGTCTAGAGAACACCACACCCATATTCCCAAGAAGTGGGGTGGGTGCTCTTGGTCTTTCAGAGGATTGTGGGTGTTCATTATCATTTGAGGGGTGTATGTGGTTACATGTTGCTATTGATCATAGAGAAAAAGCTGAACAAAGGAGATCAGATTCAGGGATCTCTTTTTGAAGAAAAAATAGAGGATATTGTATAGAACTGACAAAATAAAAAGGTGAATTGTTGAGTCTACTTTTGCACTAAAAATATTTATTAGTATCAAATATTTTACATTGATATGAATTTTTGTATATTAAGGTCATTTTTGCTATTATATATGTGTGTACTTTTATTTAAGGTATTATACCTATGCCACTCATTAAAAATATAATATAAATTTCTAGTTCTTAAAAGCTATTATTATAAATCATTTAGGATAATTAAGGAATGCAGGTTAGTAGTTAGTCATCTATAACAATCAAACTTTTAGTCATGCTAGGTATGCTTTAAAGTCAGACATTAATATATTTTAGATATATTTTAGTGGTTTTCAAACACTTCAGAGATCTACAGATTATTGCATTTAAGATGTTTTAATAAAATAAGTCTTTTCATGACAGTGAGACTGGTATGCTTCTGGCAGCACCAATCTACTTCAAAGAAGATGATGGGTATTGAAAAAAACTCCACACAGAGTTTGCTTTCTTTTTGGCAAAAATTAATCACTGGGCAAGAAATTGCCTTCACCTTGACTGCTAACAGTATGCTTTCCACACTGGACAACAAGAACATAAAAGAAGTCGACTACTGAACTTTGCCAAGACAAAGTAGGACATTCCTTCAAAATTCCCACTTCACAGGAAAGTCTGTCAGATATGCTAGGCCTATAGGTCAAAGATGGATGTCCAATGATGCAGAGAAACCTCGACTGACTGTCTAGAATGTCAGCTGTTTTTGTCATTTCTATAGTTTTGGAAGTTGCTTACTCTGATTTCCTGTTTACTTGGGTAGTATTGTATGTTTCTTGGGTCTCTGATAGGGATTGAAGACTAGATAGTTATACAGTTTTTCTTGTTACCAAATCAGAAAAATATCTTACATAAAAGATGAAAAATTTGTAGGTTGAAAAACATAAAAGCTTAAGTTGTTTATCTAAGGAGATGTTTTGAGTTCTAAGAAGATATTTTTAGGATGCTAATATAAGTTATGATGGAAAATGGTTTAGATATAAAACTTTGGACTCATCAAGATAAGATAGGTAATAGAGTAATATCTCCACATTTGACAAATACAAATGGACTGGACATTGTCAATATAATTCTTACTTGATAATTGTTCTTATTGTATATAATTTTACTATATTAAAGTTACTTAGTCAAAAAGGGGAAATGTGTGATATTTGTACTCTGTATGAAAAAGTATTGCTGTGAGTGGTGTAATAAACAGCTGAATGGACAATAGCTAGGCCGGAGGTATAGGTGGGACTTCTGGACAGAGAGACCTCTGGGAAGAAGAAGGCCAAGCCACAAGCCAGAAATAGAAGAAGCAGGATGGGTAGTACAGGGTAAAGGTAACTGAGCCATGTGAAAGAATGTGATAAAAGATATGGGTTAATTAAAGTTATAAGAACTAGTTAGAAACAAGCCTAAGCTAAGGTTTAACTGTCATAAGTAAATATAAGTCTGCTTGTTATTTGTTTGCTGTCAGCCTGAAGAAAAATATAACTACAAATGTCCACTGCAAAGCTTGTATATGTTTCTGGGGACTGGAACCCTCATTCTAGGCCATGGATACAGGTATATGCATGTATGTACATATGTAGACTCCTGGCTCACTCCAGAATTGGTCCAATATCCTGGAGTAGCTTTTTCAGCCTTCCTCCAGCTGTGTCAGACTGGGTTTCAGAGAAAGGTGGGCATTTACTCTAGTACCCAATAGCTAATGCTTTAGGACCACACCCTTTTGCCCACCCTCCAATACATCATCATCCCCCACACCTTCAGTTTTTCAGATCTGATGAAAGTCCTGTGATTTTTTCCCATTCTCAAGGGGTGTCCAGCCTGTGTGGCAGGTTAATCAGGAAGAAAGGCTTGATGAACTGCTAAGAGGTTGATTTGTTAACACCTCTTGAAGTATGCTTTCTGACAGTGGTTTTTGGAGCCAGCACAGGAGAGCTGTGCAGGCACCAGTATGGCGCCTTCTGAGGAGATGGCAAAGTTAACCCTGTGGGGAAGCCACTGAAAGCAGCTGATTGCAGAGTTTGGAATCAGAAGCCTTGGCCTCCAGTCAGGCACAAGTGCCTACATGGGATCCAGCTGGGCAGCCCCATCCTCTCTACCAGTGCCCCCTGCCTTCTCTGCCAGAAAGCAGCCTTACAGGCTCTGCTTCAGCTCCAATCCGTTCTGGCCTCAAACTGCTCATTTACTCAGCTGTCTTGGCCTCCCCGGGAACTCAGGGAGCCAGTCCCACGTGCCTGATGGCCCCATTTAGAAGAAGGCACTGTTGAATGGATAGTCCCCCGCCAGCAGCTCAGCCTCATCTCCTTAATGGATCCTAATTACCCTTGTCCGGCTTGTGGCTTCTCTCTAGGGCCCACCTGTCGGGATGATGGATGAGGTGACTGGGGGATGTGGCCAGCTGGGGCTGCAGGCATCCCCCTTTCTCTAGTAGGGAGGAGCACAGGAACTTTAAATCAGCCCCACCATTTATGAAGAACTGAGCTGTTTCTCTTCCTGGAGCCTCAGACTTGAGCCAGTAAGTACTAGTTTAGGAGGAAGGTAAGGGATATAGGCTAAGGAAAACTCAGTGTTGGTGTCAAAGCCCTGGCAATACAGGAGGAAGGAGAGGAAGGCTAGAAGCCCTGTGATTTGTGACTCCAGAGCAGGTCCACAAGTAAGACATCCATGGAGAAGTCCTCAGGCTCAGTTAAGGTTGCACTGACCTCTGACCTCAGGCCGACCCATCCAATGTCTGGGAAAGTCAGCATGAATGATAGATAATGCAGGGGTCTAGATCTAGACCTTTGACAGTAGCAGCAGATGCTAACATGACCATGATTTTGTTTTCCCATAGACTGATCATATCAGGGACAAGGAATACAGTCTACCCAGACCAAAGCACTGGAATCCTTCTTTGCTCTGGTAGAGTCCAATGTAAACTCTGAATTCACAGCTGCAGTTAACATAGGACTTATTGCTTTCTGCATTGACCTCTGGCACATGCCACACAGTACCAGCTTCTTGAGAAGAGTGAATGTCATATTCATGTGTGCTCACTGGCCTTGTCTACATTGCCCAAGTCTTGGGTGATGATGCTAAACCGTACATCTACAACATGGCAGATAAGCAGTCAAAGGACTAGAATCAAAGTCTCTGCAACATCTTTCTGTAAAGGAAACAGAACGCTCCTAAAAACAGGCAAACAGTGAGACACAAGCTTCCTCTCCATCTCTTTCTCAGCAGCCTCCCACCTAACTGTTGAGTCTGGGCCCTTTGGGCACAGTGGCTTTGTGCTCTCTGGGTTCTGTTCCACAGAGGTGGCTGTTCTTATGAACAGGTGTGGCAGGAGGCTTGTATTTTCTCACGTGATCTCTGACGTATAAGCCAGCATCCACAGCTTACCCACTCACCAGAATTCCTGCCTTCCTATGGCACCCTTCCACACTAAACAGGGATGCTCTGAATAAACAACAGGTTAGATAGAAAAACGTGTAGCTTCTGATCTCAGTCATAAAAGACATTATAGCATCTATCCTGGTCTCTTAGATTATTTGATCTGGGGGAAACTAGCCATTATTTCATGAGGTTGCTTGTTATGGGTTAAATTGCATCTCCCCCAGTTCACAGGATGCCCTAATTCCCAGGATCTCACAATGTACCTATTTGAAGATGAGATTTTTAAAGAGATAGTTAAACTAAAGTGTAGTCTTGGTGTTGCCCCCTAGCCCAGTATGACTGGTATCCTCTTAAGAGGAAGTTGGGACACGGGCACATACAGAGGGGGAAATCTTTGCAAAGAGACAGAAGAGTAATGACCCCCCCCCCAATGACCTAAGGACTTCCCACTCAGCTCCAACTCTTAAAGTCCATAACATCTTTCAATACCATCATCTTAGGGACCACACCTCTAACACATGGGCTCTTTGGAGCACTCTTTATTTAAACTACCTTAGTATGGATTAATAACAGCTGGACTCAGAGCCCTGCTCTAGAGATGAAACATAGCAATAACATTCTATGACGAAGTGGTGTCCAGAGCTGAGGATGAAAGGTGATTGGTCTTCTGTGCACATGTTGTTTCAACACAGGAGGCTGGGAGCTATGAGGAGATTGGAAAAGTGGGCCTGAGATGGCAGAGAAGCCGCTCCCTGAGGGAAAGGCTCAGGCAGGGTTTCCTGTTGCATGCCTGCCATACTGAGAAAGATCAGCTAAGTGTTATTGATCCAGCTCCAGGGGGAGTATTTGCTGGGAGGTCGCTGGCACCAGCCCATCACTTAGCTGGTATTCATTACTCACTGGTGGGATAGGGAAGAACAGAGAAGGTCTGGCATTCTGCCGCAGAGTTGAACTTGACCTCTAAAGAGAAGATGGAGATGTGTGAACTTGGAGAGGCAGACAGCCTGGATGACAAAAGGACAATCAGCTCTCATTCTGGCTAAACGGGTATCTGGTGCATTGAATGTTCTCCCAGGAACCCTAGGCCTCTCAGGTCCTGCAGTGCTCTTATTGGCTACAGAACGGTAAAAGGATTTTTGGGAATTATTCTCACCCTCGTCACCCTGTTGGTGTTTTTAGAGGCTTCAGTTTTCTCAGACACTCCCTGATCATGTAACACATCTTGCCATCTTTTAAAGAAATGTAACTAGGGTTTACAGTAGAGGGGATCAGAACTGTTGCTAAGCAAGATATGGACAGGTGAGTCCAACCTACGGTCTGTGGACTACATGTACCGTAGGGTAGTTATGAGTGTGGTCCAATGTGTCTATAGATGACATCATGTCACAATGTCAAAGGATTAAATACCAATGTAAAGAATGTGAATTTGGCTGCATTTCATAGCCTCCTGGTTGACCTGCCTGTGCCTGTATCTGTCAATACAGTACTAATGATAAAATGCTTCACAACAGTGGTGTGTGACTTTTCCTGGGGAGACATTACAAACGTCTATTCACAATAGACCAAATGATTGTCCTCAAGTCCCCAAATCCAGGTTAGGAACCAATGAGGTTAGTGGGGTGTGCAGGAATGTAGGTGAAGGGTTTCTTATGCCACCAAAGCCCCTGCAGTGGCATGGGTGACACTCCTGAATACTACATCCTGGAGTTCTCTGCAGGCTGTGTGGACAGCTCCATCTGTCAGAGAGTCTCTTCTCATTAGCAGTTAGGAACCTTGTAACTTCTAGGACCTTTGTGTCCTTTGTGTTTTATTTAGTTCCTCGGTGTTCCACCCCCCTTCTTCCCCTAAAAGGGAATGTTTCAATTGAGAGAAAAGAACTGCACAGCAGACAGGTAACACATCAGCCTAACGTCAGCAGTCACTGGTCCAGATTTTATTGATCGTTATCACTTTTCTGAAAGACATGTCCACAGATGTAACATGGCTTTAGCAACAGCTGTGAGGAAAGATTAGTCCTAGGTCATAAATGAGCCTCCATAACAGTTGTGTTTAGAAACAACTCAACAGTCTGTTGGGGGAGGGGAGGGCAAAGCCTGGGTCGATAAATAGTCATTATCCACCAAATGGAATGAGACAGAAATGGAAAGGAATGAACTCCACACAGCAGTGTGAATGTAATTTAGAACCCAGTGAATGGGAAGGCAAACTCAAAAACGCTACGCACTCAAGCTCAAGGCTGAAACTAAAATATGCAGCACAGGCAAGTGATGTGACTGGATGGAAAATCAAAATGAGGATGGGCAGAAAGGTTAGCAGGGTGATCACCTCAGCAGAGGAGATCGTGGCCAAAGATATCAAACTATGAACAAAAAGCCATGCATGCAACAATGTTAGTATTGGGTCCAAGCATTCACATAACAATTAACATAAGCTTGGTATGCAGATTGCAAAATGCAACATTTTTCATTTAAATAAAAAACTATTGTTGTGGAGAGATTTATTTACTCAAATTGACATTCTAGGAGCACAATACCTTTTTAAAATGAAGCTTGGGAGTACCTTTGTGGCACCCACCAAGCACAGAAGTAACCTTGCCACACAGCCAGTTGTGAAGTACCTCCTCCAGTCTGCAGTAGAGATGCTAGGAGAAGTCCATAGCTATCATCTAAAGCATGGACTGATGGTTCTTCGGACTCACAAGTTTGACATCCATAGACTCAACCAGCCACAAATCAAAAGTGTTTAAATAGCATCTGGATAAACTATGCTCTTTGCCACTGTGCCCTAGAGAATAAATTAAATGAACATTTATATCACACTTACACAGTGTTAGTATAAATAACTTATAGGTGACTTAATATATCCAAGGAAGATGTTCATAGGGTATATACAAATACTGCCGTTTTGTAGAAGGAACTTAAACGTCCATGGATTTAAGTATTTGTAAAGGATCCAGAAACAAAAGTCCTGCAAATACTGAAGGGAAACTAGGTGTGAGAATTTCCGTGGTTACATGGCTAGTTTAGAGTTGTTAGATCATACATCTAGTTCAAGTACAACTGGGGTAGATAATCCCATTTTCTCAAGTACCAGCAGATCCAACAGTTTTAATTTCTTATTTTCACCAAAGCTTTGTAGTATAGCTCTTTCTAATTTTGACATTTTATTTTCATTGTTGAAAATCAAACCTTTCGAATGCTAGGTAAGAGTCCTATCACCGCACTACACCCCAGTCAAGACATTCTCATTTTTTCCTCATTGTACTGGGTGAAGTTGTAGCTCATTATACTTATATTTTGCATTTCTTTGCATGCTTAGTGTCTTTTCATATACTTATTACTTGCTTGGATTTTTTTCTTCATAGAATATTTAAATCTTTTTATCCATGCCTTATTGAATAGTCTTCTTATTGACATTTTATGTTCATTATACATACGAGTTGGTTTTGAGGATATGTGTGGATATGTATATGTGTGTGAACATTGTGTTGATTGTGTTTACATTTAAGATTTTTTAAGGTAAACTTTACTTATTAATGAAAACAACTTAACTGCCCATGAATAGAAATGTAGATGAATAAACTGTCATAAAGTCACAAAAAATATTGCACAGTCATTAAAAGGAATGTCTCTCTGGAATATGCAGAAATATGGATAAATATTAGCAAAGTTTTACTAAGTGAAGAGAAAAATAATTAGAATATGAAATACAGTACAACACAATGTCCTTTCTAAAATGACAAAAACATCTAAAACAAGGCAAAAGTAAACATCTTTACCTTTGAGTGAGGCATGAAGTTCAGTGGTAGAGCATTTGCCTAGTATGAACTAAATTTGCTCCCTAGGACCACAGGAAACACTAAGAATAACAACTCCCTCCCCTCAAAAAATCTTTCAAGGGTTATTATTGCATCAATTCTATTTTGTATTATTAAAAAAACCCCAGAGCCAGATATCAGAGAAAAGCTGAAATATCAGAGAGACAGAGGAACAAGTCACAGCTGCTTCTCATCTGACCATTCCCCAAGCCAAAAAGGGTAGGTCCTGTGTCCACAAGCCTTCAGACTCAATGTCTGTGAGTCCTCAGCTAAAAGGGCAGGCAAGGGGAGAACTCTTGCCTCCTCTAGCCTTTCTTTCTTTCTCTGCCTAGCTACCTAGATTCCTAGTTGAACTTTCCTAGTGCTAGGATTAAAGGGGTGTGCCACCACCAGCTGGTTCTGCTTGGCCTTGAACTCACAGAGATCCCAGTGGATCTCTGCCTTTGGAGTGATGGGATTAAAGGCTTGGGTCACTACTCCCTGACCTTCATGGCTTGGCTCTATCCTCTGATATTTCAGGCTATTTTTTTTTTATTAAATATACAATATATTGCTACAGAATGTAATTATTTAAAGCTATATTAAAATGTAGTAAGAGAACAATGGAGCCATCTGTGCTTGAGAATGGTGGTTAACTAGGATGGGAACAGCTGGAGAATGGGATGTGTTTGTTGTATGTGTATGTGGATGGAGATTTTTGCTGAGAGGCTAGCCTTCTGGTTGGCTGGTAGATTTATGGGTGCTTATCACACTGTGAAAAGCATACATGTAAATGAATGATGGACTAATGATTAGATGTGAGTCAAGGATTATGATTAATCTGATTAAGTGCAGCTGAGGCTCTCATTAAAAAAAATAAAATAAAAAAGACTTCCATCCCCTCTCCAAACCTCATGGTTGAGCAGCATGGCTAGTGCCAAGATGCAGATTATGTCCTAGCAAAACTCAATTTATTTTTGATTGGTTTCTGGGAAAGTCATTAGAAGTGTTAGTTGTATTTTTTTTTTCTTATACTCCATGCATGCTGTGCATTCCTGAGATATGGATATACCAATTTAGAGATCTCTTCTGTGGGAACACTGTGTCTTAGATTGACTTTAATTTTAGGTGGGTCTCTTATTAGCATGTAGGAGAGGAGCTGGAGGGGTGGTGGTCAAGGTAAGGAACATTTACAAGTCTGGTACATTCTCCAGATTAGAGAGGACAAGAGCTGAAAGACGGCTTTGAGAAAGGGAGGGGATGAAGGAACTGAAGGACAGTTAAAGGGCAGCCCTTCTGTTTCCCTCACAGAGGGAGGCATGGCTCTATTATCTTCTCTCAGCTGTGCCATCTCATCTGACAGAGCCACGCTCTGTTGTCTCTCAACTCTGGGTCCCTCGCCCCCTGTAAAACATTGACACTTTTATCCAATCCCAGGCCAGTTCTAAACCCCAGTCTGATCTCTCTCCATGGCTAATAGTCTAGTTGGCAACATCCTCCGGTGACAGCTTGGATGAGTAGAGACATTGCTGAAACCTGGAGCTTGGGGAGGAGTTTTCCTTACAGGGAAGCATGAATCAGCTGCCATTGTATCCCTCAGGTTGTCACTCCTATTCTTATGACAGTAGCCCACCCATCAGTCAGTCACCTTGGACCCTTCTCAGGATGAGTTCATTATAAACATTAGGAGGATCCCAGAGTGGGATTAGAGGTCCTAGAGGGTAATGTGGCCATAGGTAAGCCTTTAATCCTAGATGTTTGGAAAAGAAAATCACTCTCCTAGGGCAGAGGTGGTGCATGCCTTTAATTCCAGCACTCTGGAGACAGAGACAGGTGGATCTCTGTGAGTTCAAGGCCAGAAGGAGTTCCAGGACTATACAGAGAAACCCTGTTTGGAACACTCCCCAACCCTTACCCCCTACCCCACTCCCAAAATAAGAAAGAAGAGAAAGCCACTCTTAAGGACAGAGATAGCAAGGACTTGAAGAATGTGGGGAAGGAAGGTCCTATGCTCTGACAGGAAGCTGAGAGGCTAGCTTTGATGAGACAGGAAGGCAATCACTGGCTTCTCCCCTGAGCTTTCATCTTATATAACATGAAACTGCAGGCTGGCATCTTAAGACCAGGATTCAAATGGTATTGGGAAGAAAGGAAGCGATATCTGCTGTGGGATTATGCTTTGGTACATTGTAAATATTTGTCCCTCATACTGTTTTAATAAAATGCTGATTGTCCAGAAGGTAGACAGGAAGTGTGGGTGGGGCTACCAGACTAAGGAAACTCTGGGAAGAGAAAACATCAGGCAGAGATGCCCTGCAACAATGATGCTCTGAAAAAAGGTACCAAGCCACGTGACTAAACAAGATAAAAATCATGGGTTAGTTTCAGAGTAAAAACTACCTAGCAATATGCTATACCATAGGTCAAAGAGCATGAAATTAATATAAGACTTTGTGTGATTATTTGGGACCAAACAGCTGTGGACAGTCTATTTGGAACAGCTGGTCTGGATCTTGGGGCTAGTCTGGGCCAGAAACTTTATACTATAGACATAGAGCTGGGCAGTCTGTCACTGCCACTTGAAACTGTGGGACCCCTAGATGAATTCTTAAACAGAAATTCTAACTTCCTGACCTCTAGAGGTCCTGACTAACTGGCTAAGTAGAAGATTCTGTGAATGAAGAGCCTCAGTGTTCTTCACTGCTTGGTGCCAGATGGAAGAAACAGGGGCCTGGGCTGGATGTGGATGATTTGCAGAACAACAATTCAAATATTCCCTTTGTGGTACTCTTTCTCTCCAGTTGAAGATGGGAGAGAGATGGGTAACAAGGATGGAGTGTAAAACAGAAAAGTTGGGGATGATGATGCCTCCTGAGGTTCTTTTGTTGAGCAAAATTGTTTTAGCAGTTCTGGCTTTCCTGTTATTCCAAATGAAATTAAGTTTTGTTCTCTCAAGGTCTTTAGAAAATTGTGTTGGGATTTTGATAGGAATTGCATTGAATCTGTAGATTGCTTTTGTTAAGATTGCTATTTTTACTATGCTGATCCTACCTATCCAATGAGAGATCTTTCCATTTTCTGATATCTCCTTTGATTTCTTTCATCAGTGATTTAAAGTTTTGTCAAACAGAACTGTTACTTCTTTGGTTATAGTTACTCCAAGGTATTTAACTGAAGGAATATTGCCAAACTCTTTTTATGAAGCTACCATTACCCTAATACCCAAGCCACTCAAAGACACAACAAAAAAAGAGAATTACAGACCAATTTCCCTCATGAACATTGATGCAAAAATTCTCAACAAAATTCTGGCAAACTGAATACAACAACATATAAAAAAAAAAAGTCATTCATGATGATCAAGTAGGCTTCATCCCAGAAATGCAGGGATGGTTCAACATACAAAAAACTGTAAATGTCATTCATCATATAAACAAATTTAAGGAAAAAAACCACATGATCATTTCCTTAGATATTGAAAAAGCCTTTGACAAAATCCAATACTCCTTTATGATAAAAGTCCTGGAGAGCTCAGGAATACAGGGAAAATACCTAAATATAATAAAGGCGATTTACAAAAAGCTGACGGCCAACATCAAACTTAATGGAGAAAAACTCAAAGCAATTCTACTAAAATCAGGAACTAGACAAAGATATCCCCTCTCCCCTTATCTACTCAACATAGATCTTAAAGTTTTAGCTAAAGCAATAAGAGAATGAAAAGAGATTAAGGGGATAAAAATTTGAAAAGACGAAGTGAAACTATCTCTATTTGCAAATGATATGATTGTATACATAAGTGACCCACAAAATTCTGCCAGGTAACTTTTACAGCTGATAAACACCTTCAGCAATGTAGCAGGATACAAGATTAATTTAAAGAAATCAATAGCCCTCCTATACACTAAAGATAAAAGGGCTGAAAAAGAAATAAGGGCAATATCACCTTTTATAATAGCTGCAAATAGCATTAAATATCTTGGAGTAACTAAAAGTAACAGATTTGTTTGACAAAAACTTTAAATCACTGATGAAAGAAATCAAAGAGGATATCAGAAAGTGGAAAGATCTCTCATGTTCCTGGATAGGTAGGATCAGCATAGTAAAAATGGCAATCTTAACAAAAGCAATCTACAGATTCAATGCAATTCCTATCAAAATCCCAACACAATTTTCTAAAGACCTTGAGAGAACAAAATATTTAATGGAAAAAAGATAGTATCTTTAACAAATGGTGTTTGCACAACTGGTTGGTAGTATGTAGAAAAATGCAAATAGATCCAAGCCTGTCATCCTGCACAAAGCTCAAGTGGATCAAAGACCTCAACATATACCCAGCCACTCTGAACTTGTTAGAAAAGAAAGTGGGAAGTACTCTCCAATGACTTGGCACAGGTGGTCACTTCCTAAATATAACACCAGTGGCACAGACACTAAGAACAACAATCAATAAGTGGGACTTCCTAAAATTGAGAAGCTTCTGTAAAGCTAAGGACACTGTCAATAGGACAAAATGACAGCCTACAGAATGGGAAACGATTTTCAGCAACCCTATAAGTGATAGAGGACTGATCTCTAAAATATATAAAGAATTCAAGAAACTAGAGCCCAAAACTTTGAATAACCCAATCAAAAAATGGGATTCAGAATTAAAAAGGGAATTCTCAGCAGAAGAATTATGAATGGCTGAAAGGCACTTGAAAAAGTGCTCAACTTCTTTAGCCATCAGAGAAATCCAAATCAAAACAACTTTACCACCTTACACCTGTCTGATTGGCTAAGATATAAGACACAGATGACAGCCTATGCTGAAGAGGTTGCAGAGCAAGGGGAACACTCCTCCATTGTTGGTGGGAGTATAAACTTGTTCAACCACTCTGGAATGCAGTATGGTGGTTTCTCACAAAACTGGGAATCAATCTCCCCAAGGATTCAGCAATACCACTTCTGTGTATACCCTAAAGACACATTCCAAAGACATTAGCTCAACTATGTTCATAGCAACAGGATTCATAATAGCAAGAACCTGGAAACAACTAGATACCCCTCAACTGAAGAATGGATTGACAAACTGTGGTACTTCTACACAATGGAGTACTACTCAGCAGTAAGAAAAAATGATATCCTAAAATTTGTAGACAAACGGATGGATTTGGAGAATATCCTCCTGAGTGAGGTATCACAAACCCAGAAAGATAAGCAAGGGATGTACTCACTCATTAGTGGACTCTAAACAAAAAATGCAAAAAGCAAAGCATTCCAAGCTCCAAACCACAACCACTAAACAGCTTGGGATCTGAAACACCTTGGACTGGCACCTTGGATCCCACTCCCTCTAGAGGAACACCTGACTCAGTCTTGATGTTAGGGTGAGGAAACTGGATCTGCTAGGAGTGGATGCTGAACTAAGCCATATTGGGACCTTGGGATCTCCTGCCCTTGCTGGGGAGGAGATAGGGAGATGTGGAGAAGAGAGAGTGACTGGAGGGGATGGGAGGAGGAAGGGACCTTGAACAAGGATATACATGGATAAAAAATGTGACTTTATTCATAATAAAAAAAAGGCATTGGGCCTACCAGATGTGACTAAAACATTTCACTTATATGTAGATGAAAACAAGGGAGTAGCCAAAGGAGTCCTAACTCAAACACTTGGCCCTTGGCAACAGCCTGTAGCCTACATGTCAAAGAAATTGAACCCTGTGGCAGCTGGATGGCCATCTTGCCTCTGCATAATAGCAGCCATGGCACACTAGTGAAGGACGCTGACAAGTTGACCCTGAGACAGACTCTCACCATAACCACCACACACACACTTGAGGGAGTTCTCAAGCAGCCCCCTGATTGGTGGTTGAGCAATGCCAGAATGACCTACTATCAGATGCTATTGCTAAACCCTGCCAGAATAATCTTCCAGATGCCCTCAGCTCTGAATCCAGCTACTCTACTGCCTGATCCAGATTTAGAAGCACCACTGCACAACTGCTCTGGGATCCTGGCCCAGGCACACAGTATTAGACCAGACTTGCAGGACATCCTATTGCTTGATGCAGAAGCTACCTGGTATACTGACAGCAGCAGCTTCGTGCAGAATGGTGTAAGGTATGTGGGAGCTGCAGTCACTACTGCAGAGGAGGTAGCATGGGCAGAGTCAATGCCACCTGGTATGTCTGCCCAATGAGCAGAGTTGATAGCCCCAACTAGGGCATTAGAACTGGGGCAGGGTTAAAAAATTAACATCTACACTGACAGCTGATATGCTTTTGCATATCATGTACATGGGGCAATATATAAAGAAAGGGACTGCTGACTGCAGATGGAAAAAGTGTGAGGAATAGAGATGAGATCCTGGCCCTCCTTAAAGTCCTATGACTACAGAAGAAACTGGCCATTATTCACTGCCCAGGACACCAAAGAAGAGATAGGCCAGTCCCCAGGGGGAACTGTCTGGCAGACAAGACCACCCGGCAGGTGACACTCCTGACTGATGTAGCTTCTGCACATGTATTGGTAGACCCTGGAGCACCCAACCTACTAGAACATCCAGGGTATACTAAGGAAGATATTTCCTGGATTGAGACCCTCCCCATGACCCAGTGCATAGACGGGTGGTAGAGAACTGCAGGTAGTAAAATCATCTTGCCTGAACATCTAGGAGATAGACTGCTTGCCAAGATCCATTGATCCTCCCATATGGGGACACAGAGATTGCAAGACTTGGTCGGACAGTCAAGAATAAAAATTGAGGATGTACAGGAAAAAATTGTAGGCATTGTCACCAACTGCAAAGCTTGCCAACTCATCAATGCTGCTGCCAACTCTAAGAACCCTGGGTCTTGACTCAGGGGGAAGAGGCCTGGAGCTTATTGGGAAATAGGCTTCACTGAGATAAAACTTGGCAAGTATGGTTACAAGTATTTGTTAGTATTCTCAGACACTTTTTCAGAATGGACAGAGGCGTTTCCCACCATATATGAAACAGCACAGGTGGTGGCAACGAAATTACTTGAAGATATCCTGACAAGATATGGATTGCCTTCTATGATAGGGTCAGATAATGGACTAGCTTTTGTGTCCCAGGTAAATCAGAATTTAGCCACTTTTCTGGGGAGTAATTGGAAGTTACATTGTGCATATAGACCACAGATAGATATGCAGGGATGTACTCACTCCTTAGTGGACTTAAAAAAAAAAATAAGATGTCATTGTATATAAGAGCTCAAGGCTATAATATAGCTAAATGACACAGTGTCTCACTTCTGCCTCTGGCAGGGGTGTAGGTGAGGAAGGACTTGTTCTCTTTAAGGGGCTGGCCACAGGGAGTTTAATTATGTTCCAGTAAGTAAAGAAGCAACATGAATGGGCTTTTTTGTAAATGGGGAGGTCATAAGAGTGGGTATGAAACTGAAAGGACTGATAATTGAGTTTTATGGGGTGTCTGATGTAAAATCACAAGGTAATAATAATAAAATAATAATAATAATACCCAGAAAAGTCTAGGGTATTGGAGGTAGAAACCGTGGACAGTTTACATCTCAAGGTTGCAAGTTTCTCTGCTTGTCAAACTAACAATATCTCGATGTGCTAGTCAACTTTCTGTTATTGTAGCAAAATAACCCAAGATAAACAACCAAAAGGGAGAAGAGGTTCTTTTGGGTCCTGTCTTCAGAGCTGATAGCAATTGTCTGGCTCTATACCTTTTGGCTGAGGAAGCAGGGCACCCTGGTGGAGAGTTTGTGGTACAGAACGTTTGTTTACTTCATGGTAGTCAAGTGGTAACAAGAAAGAACATCCCAGTGACCTAGCTCCTTTATCTTAGGCTCCAGCTCTTGAAAATTCCACCAGACCTCAGTAGTTCCATCTGTAGATGAAGCCTTTAACTCACAAACCTGCAGGGGACGCTCTTGATCTCCTCTAACACTGTTTTGTAGGGTGGAGCCCTATTGTCTATATGAAACTTCCAGGATATAGCAGGTGATTCCTAAACCTGAAGTGACTTCCTGCCTACTGGAAAAGACCTTAGATAATTCTGACCATCTTAGAGGGTGGTTGCAGGTGTGGTCTTGGGCACTGGAACTCTGTGGAAATACACCATGAATCAACTCAAAGAAAATTAAGTTCATTAATTTCATTTTGCCAAGTGGTGATTTGGGTTTCCTCTCAATTAAATCTATGTGTTCGCGCTTCCAATATCTATGGCTGCCTCCAGAGTCCACGAATGTACTGTCAGTACTCAGGCATTGCATTAGTCAGCCCAGGGTCCTATGGCCACACATGCATTTCCAGTACTCAGGCAAATACTTAGACAGCCCAGAGTAGTCTGTGAGCACGCAATCTATGTGCAGGCCCTAATCTTCATATAAAAGGCAAGCCCCTCCCCTTCTCACACATTTTCTCTTTCTTCCTCTCACTATGAGTTCAAGTCTCTCTGTCTCTGTTTCCGTGTCTCCCTCTTTTTGTCTCTTTCTCCATGAGGCCACCCTGTACCTGCTTTTCTCTCTTCTCCTCTTCCTCCCCTTCCCCCATAAAACTTTCCATGTGAGCATTGTCTCTGTCTCTCACTCACTGTGACTATGACCCTGTGAGCTATATTTTTTTTTGTTTTTGTTTTAAATACAACACTATTGAAAGTTGCTTTGGGCAAATACTTTCCTGCATTCCAGGGGACTTCTCTCAACAAGCTGGGCTGGCTGAAGTACAGGTTTCTTGAGGTACTTGGACAGATGGAGTGAAGACCAATCATGGTGTTGGAAATGGATCTGCAGAGTTTTAGGTTTGAGAACTGTCTTTAAGGGTTTTTTTTTTTCTTTTGTTTGTTTGTTTATTGTTGTTGTTTGTTTTTGGCTCCTATGACTGTCGTTATTGTGGCAATAATATTGTGGCAAGAATGCTTGATTGACAGGAGGAAAGGGACCTAGTTTCCAGCACACACCCTTGGAGAACTAGCCTTACTCAACCCATAGCATCAATGATGTTATTTCCCGTCCTGTTGCTACCTAGTCTGTCTTCAGCCTCTCAGTTCTTTATATGGACTTAGATCTCCATGAGTGTGCATGGGTGACAGATAACCAGACTGCCTAGATCTCCATGAGTATGCATGAGTGTCAGATAACCAAACTGTCTAGATCTCCATGAGTGTGCTTGGGTGATAGATAACCAGACTGTCTAGATCTCCATGAGTGTGTGTGGGTGATAGATAGATAACCAGACTGTCTAGATCTCCATGAGTGTGTGTGGGTGATAGATAGATAACCAGACTGCCTATCTTCTGACAGTGAAGGACATATGGTGTCTGACAGTGGAAGAACAGGAAGTGCCTGTTGGAAGTTTGAGTCTTGGACATAGAAATAGAGACTAACAATTTGGTTGCTGCTGCCTATGACCAGGCTCTTTCTAGCTGGACACCATCATGGGCACTTGCAGGCTGCTGGCACCGCCTAAGGTTCTTGCTAGCTCCAAGTCCTGTTCTCTAATCTCCGCATCCAGGAAGCTTTCTTTAAGTGAGTCTGTTTCCCATTTTTGTAATTCAGGAATCTTGATACATATAAGAGGTGCTAAGAGTTCCCAATGGATAGTTTCATCTTCCCACCTTCTGCCCTATTACCTTCACCCTCTGACCCCCTGTGCCTTTCCTTCCATGAAGATGGGTACTGAGGAGGAAGGAGATAGCACCAGGAACGGCTCAAGGGCAGATGGCCTGTTGAGGACATGAAGCAGAGTGGGGCCAAGGGTGACCCTGAGATTCATTTAACGAGCTAAGAAAAGGACAGACATTATATAGACTTAACAAAAAAAGAACTAGATTGCCATTTTATTGACTCAGGGATTAACAAATCCCTATACCATGAGTAGGTTGATAGAGAGGCTGATAGAGGACTCAGCCACTAAAGACATCCCTCCTGAAGGCCAGTGATACTCTCTGGGCAAAGTCAGCACATGACCTTGCATTCACTCTCAAGTCCCTGCTAGTGCACCCCTCCTATAGCTCCCAGAAGCCAACTCAGTCTCCAGAGGGTGAATAAGATGGTAACATTCTAGGTGTGGCCTTTACTCATAACCCCTGCCTGTCATAACCTGGCCCCTGGCCCTGTGGAAGAGCCTTGAGGATAGAACTCTTCTGGCTTTAAGATAGAGATAGCATCACAGGAAAGTACCATACTGCTTCTGGTGAGGAAGTGACACTGTTATAAAGCCTTCTCTCTAGGCATCCTTGATGGATGGCTGTGCAGAGGCAGCACTTACAGGAGAAGCAGCTCACAATGGCCTTCTCAAGTGTATGAGGACACCTAGGGAATGTGGAGGGGAAGACAGACTTGGGATGGGGACAGTGATAAAGAGCACCTGGCTGTGACTGCCCTGCAGTTGACACCATCCAGGTCCCTTCCTGCAGAAAAGCATTGAGATCTGAGATAGCGAGAGTGTGGTCTCAGTTAGAAAAACAGGGTGTAAGCAGGGTGTGGTGACTCACCCTGGGGTTTGCTGGCCCCTAGTCTAGCCTGCTTGGTAATTTTCAGGTCAGTGAGAAAGCTTGCTGAAAAATATCAAGGTGATTGACATCTGAGGAATAACACCTCAGATACACACATGCATCTCTCTCTCTCTCTCTCTCTTTCTCTCTCTCTCTCTCTCTCTCTCTCTCTCATTCTCTCTCATTTGGAAGGAAGGTCTGGAGTGTAGCGTGTGTGTGTGTGTGTGTGTGTGTGTGTGTGTGTGTGTGTGTGTGTGTACATTCTCTTCTTCCCTTCTAAATCTGTCTCTTGTCTCTGTCTCTGTGTGCAGGCTCAGGGCTTGAATCACCCCCTTTCTGCCTGTTCCCACATCTTTGGAGTTCTGGAGGTTGCTTTCCCCTCCTCAGTCCTGACTTGCAGAGGTGATATATCTGCAAACACCACTGGGAAGCACACAAATCCAGTTCTACTGCCGTGCTCTGCCATTTAGCCATTGGCTCCCTGGGGAGACCCAGTGCAGATAAAGGGTCTTATTAAACCAGTTTCCTAGGTGGTTATCCTGGGTGTCTATGGCAACCCACTCTGGGGAGGAGCATACAAACTCCTCACTCACCTGCCGACTTTGCTTCCCTTGGCCTTTCTCAGGGAGTCTGGGATCTTCTGCACATACCCCATTCCCACTGCTTCAACTTTTGCCTAGACTGAGCATAATGCGAAAAAGGAGCCTTTGGTTTAGCAAATGATTTGAAGGTCACCTTCGTGGAGCCCCAAACACGATAACAATCTCTGCAATCAACAAGCCTGGCTCTTTTGGAAACTAAAATAGCAACTGTGGAGTCAATCATGCCCCCTCCCCTCTCTTTTCTTTATAGGACACAAAGAAACTCTAGGGGTGAACTTGGAGATCACAGTGTCTTTTAACAGCCCCAAAACCTGAAAAGAAAGTTCTTGTGTCTATCTGCAGCTTGTCAGCACAGAAAAACTAATTATCTCGGTGTTCTCACTACCACTTTGTAGCCAACTCCATCCTTCAGCTGTGCACTTGTTTGTCCTATCCATAGCCCCAAGTTCAAGGAGGTTTGGCAGTTTACTTGGAAGAGGACCCAGGTCCAAGGAAGAGAGGTGTCACTCAGGGTCAGCACAGGGCAGAGTAGACTGAAGAGGAGAAAGAGGCATGTTGGCATTTTGGCAACCCCTGCTGACTCCTCCAACATTCCTCTTCTTGGTTGGGCTCTGCGCTGTAGTCCACTGACTAGTATAGCATTCCAGTGGGCAGTTGCCAAGGCAAGAACAGATGGAGTGGGAAAGGAAAGTTCTTCCTCTCTGTGGCATCTGGGGAGAGAAATGAAGACTGACTTTTTCAGGTTGATGTTTGTTAGGGATAATGGAACACGCGTGGGGGCAAATTGTTGATGGGAATGAGGGACCTGGTGAATGGTTGCTCGCTCTCTCCGCAAAATGTGGAGTGTTCAGAGAAGACAATGGCTTTGGATCCCACTCACTTGAGGGCATGAAAAGGAATGTCTCTGACGCTGAGATGGACGTCTGTAGAGAACTCATGGAAGTGATGTTCAATCACAGCACAGATAGATACAAAAGAGGCTGGACAGAGGCCACGACAGGGTTACTTCACAGACAGAGTTGAGGATCACAAACTGTTAGAAAGAGAATTAAAGGTCATCTGCTCCCCACCCCCACCCCATATGCAGATGTGCAAACTCAATTCAGGAGCATGCCCAGTAAACAAAAACTGCGTTGGAGAAACTAAATGGAAGTGAAATCCAACTACAGGCTAAAGCAGCTACAGCAAACCTCACCTCCAGTGTAAAGACGAAGATGGGCTGAAAGGAAGAGAGCTGAGAAAGACATGCCATGCTGTTGCTAATGCAAAACGCAGCTGCCTTTATCAACGTCAGACAATTTGGGCTTCAGTGTGGGGGAAATTACCACAGACAGTGAAGGACATTAGGCAATGACCCAAAGCATCAATTTATTAAGAACATATAGAGAAATTTTTAGCTCATATACTACTAGGCATACAGCTTTGAAATACATGGAGTAAAAAGGGTAAAAATATAAAAGAGATGCTAGAAAACCCCACAGTTACAGCCAGAGACCCATAGGTCTGACAGAGACATTTCTAAAGCAATTAGACAAAAATCTGCAGAAGTCCTGAGCCCTATTACTAAACTTGACTTCATTAATATTTATTAGGCATTCGACCCAATGAGGGAAGAATGTATTTTCCTTTTAAATGCCCCTGGAATGTGTACCAGGTCAGACTGTATGCTGAGACATTCAGTAAGACTCAGTATCTGAGATTAAGTTTATAAATAAATCTCTTTGATCTTGACCAAATTAAATGAGAAACTTTAAAAAAGAACTATATCTGGAAAATCCTCAAGTATCTGAAAGTTAATAAAGTATTCTAAAATAAACCATGGGTTAGATGAAGAGTCATGAGAGATATTAGGATTTATTCTGAGAACAATGAAAAGGAAGTGTGGTACACAGCTGAAGAAGTGATAAGAAAGCTATTGTTAGCATTAAATACTAATAGAAGAAAAAGTTTTCAAATTAATGGTCTAACCTTCCTCTTAAGAAGCCAGAAAAATAAAATTTAATTTAGAAATGTAAATCAATAGTAAAAGTACCTTCTGAATATTTATGGTTATGGCTTTAGGCTAGAGCTATGCTGGCCTTGGTCAGAGAAACTTCTTTTTGTAGAGAATCCTAGCTGGTCAAGGTACTTAGAATAAGTGTGTGTTGAGTACTCAACCCTAGACAGATATCTCTATCACTTTCTCTAAGGCCCAGGTAACACTGCAGAAGCGGGGATGGAAAGACTGTAAGGGCTGAAGGGCAGGGAGAACAGTTTGCTGGACATGAGGTGGCTGTGGAAATCATAAAGACACAGCAGCTGAGGCTACCTGCACAACATGTACATGTAGAGAGCTGTGTGCAGCCGCACCTTAAAGATGGCACTGGCTTCCGCCCTCCACCTTCCCGATGGTGAGTGCTCTCAGTGATAAACAACTCCATATTTGGCTAAGGCTAAGAATCTGGCTTGCTTCCGCGTACCTGGGCCTATCAGTGGTGCCCACGTGGCACACTAGGGTTGGCTGCCCAGAGGCTATTTAGGCCACGAGCGGGTTTCCCCGAGGTCACCAGAAGAAGTCAGAAATCAAGGTTCCTGAATAAAAACTGCAGAAAGAAGAGCCTGGTGTTGCATCTTCCTTGCTGGTCAAGGCGGGCGTGACATGTACACACACCAAAAAAAGGCATAAAAGTAGGAGGGGACTGGTTGAGAAGAAGCAAGAAATCAGAAGGATGGGGATGAGAGAGGATAATGTGGGGTGAATATGATCATGTGGTCACAACTGTTTGTAAGAAACTGTTAGCAAGTTAAGTTTAAAATAGAGACACATTAAGACCAAAGCAACTACACAAATTGAAAAAATAAAGTTAACAGCAGAGATCAGTGAAACAAGAATGACATAGAGTCAACGATGAACAAGTGTATAGATGAACACACCTGAGGAGCCTCCAGGTTACCTGACTGAGCAAAATTGAGACAAGAGACAGGTTGTGAGCAGCATCTTCAGGAGTCACAGACCAGAATGATCGTGTGATAGAGAAGCCTACTTGATGGCTGTCAGTTTGATACTTTCCGTGAAATGGACCAAGACCTGGAAAGATACAAACAGTACAAATGGCTAAAACAGAAACCAGTAATCTGAGGATGCCTGGGTTTACTAAGGACCTTGATATGTGATTAAAAAAAAAATTTCCAAAAACAAAATAGAACTCAACAGCAACACAAAAACAAACAAAAGACCAATCAACCAAACAAACACAAAGCTAGAGGTCCAGTTAATGAATTCTTTCATATAATAAAACGTTCAAACACACAAACAAACAGAAAGGAGCATAAATTTTCCATCAAGAGGAGAAAATACTCACAATCCATCTTATCGAGGAGCACTACTCTGGTACCAGAAATAGTGACCTAAGAACTTCAAGTGGGTTGAGAAACAGCACACCAGAAAGTTGACTGCTCCTGCAGGATGTCAGGTCCAGGATCCAGAGCTTATTTATGATAAGGTCAAAATACTGTTCTCCCCTTGGTGTTGGCATGTACGACTTCCAGACTGCAAGGGAACAGATCAGCGGATAGAATCTTCCAACTCCAAAGCTCCATTTTCTGTCTTATAAATCCCTAAGCTCAAGAAAGGTTGGTGGTGATACAGGCCTTTAAGGTCTGTGAGTTTGAAGCCAATGGTCTTCAGATAGAGTTCCAGGACAACCAGGGCTACACAGGTAAACCTTTTCTTAAAAAAAACCATTCCCTCTTCCAAAAATGCACTGGGCACACAGTCTCATTTCTGAAGAGACCACTGCCCTCGTTGTTCTGATTGAAAGATAGTCTCTTTATTTTCTCAGTCATTCCTGATCTAAGAGCTATAAGAAAAGAAAACGAGACCATTTGGCACAAATGCAAATCTTCCACCACTGTATGTGAAAATTGTCATATATCATGACCGTTTGTCCCAAGAGTGCTTGGTTGATTTGACATTTAACACTGAATCAATTATTTTTAAAAGGTGGGAAAATTATCTTCGTCAATGGAGGAAACTGTGAAATACTTAAGTAAATTAAAAAAAATTTGCCGTTAAAAGCTATAAAACAGAGGGGACAAAGAGATGGTTCCGTGATTAAGAGCACTTGCTTTTCTTCCAGAAGGTCTGAGTCCAATTACCTTTACACATGTCACAGCTGCAACTACCTTTAACTCCGACACCCTCCTGAGGCACCCATAGATAGATGGCACAAACAGACATATAAATAAGAGAAGTAAGACACATCTTCAAATATATAAATTAATTAAACTATAAAACAATACTAAAAGAAACTAAGGAGTACTTAAGAATAAGATTAAGAAATAGAGGTATGTACTATGTTCATGGATTAGAACTTATAAAAATTAATAATATGAAAATGGCAAAGGATTTTCATAGATACCCTACTGAAGATGTGTTAATAGCCAATAAATGTATGATAAGGTGATCAGTAATCATTAGGAAAATCCAAAATTTGTCCTTAGAAGCCTATTTGTTTTCTAATGAGAGACAGGAAGAAGGTGGATCCTGGTGGGTGTGGGGAGGAACTGCAAGGAGAGACCATAATCTGAATATATTATATGAGAGAAAAAACTATTTTCAATAAAAGGGGGGAAACATGAAAAAAAACAGTCAGCAGGGCAATGAATGGTTAAAAATGAGAGACTTGATCCATTGTGATAGAATTGCTTACTAAAGATGGACTGATGCCCTCGTCACAAACTCAAGACGTGGTTGAGTTTCCTTCAAAAATCAATATACAGTGGAAGCTGAGAACATAAACAGAATGATTGGAACGTGATTTATTGCCATGTAAAATGGGAGTCAGCTAGTACTTGAAAATGAGAGAGTAGAGATTTGTGTTAGAGTACTACCATAGAATGAATAGAAATATGTGAGTTATGAGTAATTTAAAACAAAGAGGGGCTAGAGAGATGGTTCAGTATTTAAGAGCTCTGACTGCTCTTCCAGAGGACTTGGGTTTGATTCCCAGAAACCATATCGAAGCTCATAATTGTCTATGACTCCAGTTCCAGGGGATCTAATAGACACACACACACATATGTATGTATATATGTATATATGTAGGCAAAACACTAATACATATAAAATAAATATTTATTTTAAAAAAGAAAATCCAAATTAAAACTGTAGTGAGCTATTGACATCATTAGTTTGGGTGAAGACAGAAAAAAAACAAAAAATCTTTGCCCTTGCTACTGAGAACTACAATGGTGTAATTCCTCTGGAAGGTGTTTCTTAAAAAGTTAAGTATGCTTTTCTATTCCACTCAAAGACTACTCGGAGGATTTTCCCCAAGAAAAAGCATAGAGATGTGCTTAGATGTTCTTAGTGACTTTATTCTTGCTGGCTCCAAATGCAAAACTATCCAGATGTCCATTTGACAGGTAAAGTCTCAGAGAAGTTAGGGTAGATAACTGAATACTAGTCAGCAATGAAGAACTTCTAAGTGCCAGCAACAGTGTGACAAATCTAACGAACTTTTCCTTCCTGAAAGAAACCAAAGACAAAAGTGTGTGTGTGTGTGTGTGCTGTCATTTCATTTAAATGACTTTATGCAAAAGACAAAACCTGGAGGATAAAACCCACATATGCAGGGTTTCCAGAGAGGTAATAGAAGGCTACTGACCAAGAAACTTTATGTGGTCCCAGAAGTATTCTGGATGCAGCGATGCTCATTGAAACACAGCCAACTGTATTGTAATTGTGATGGGTACATATCTGGGTATATTTGTCACAACTGTTGAAGCTAACAATTCAATGGGGTTTTTTTATAGTCAACTGCACTTTCTGGAAGTAGATTGAAATACTGTTCCCTTCCGCTTCATTTATAGCTGGAGGGTTGAAAGGGTTCTAGAAGACCTTCTACCTTTGTTACTGGCAGCTCTTGACTTCTTTGATTTTAGGAAGCTGTTGCTCTCTGTGGAGCAATCCCCAGAGATGGGAAGAAAGAAATGGAGCATGGTAATGTCTGAGGGCTCTTGAGTGTCTATGTGAGAAGGATGTCAAGAGTTGAGAATTCTCAGTGTGACTCCATCCTGGAGGGCATTACTCATTGCATGTCCAAGGAGCCAAGGGTGGGAAGCAAGCAGGGACACTGAGGCACCTCTGGCAGTGCCATTAGCACATGGTGTTGTCTGCTTGCATATGCCCGCTTAGCAGGATAGGAGGTCTCAGACATGGCCCCTTGAGGATGCTTTTACTCATTTGTGGAAAACTGGTTCTGAGGGCCACATTTCAAATGCAGGGCTTTGTAATTGGAGTTATAGTCAGTCTCGAGACAATCTCTTGTAACTTTCCCAGTTACATATCAAAGTCCTAGGCTCCCAGGCTTCAGTATCTTATTGCAGATAGTATGATTGCAGGTGTAGTCAGTTGAGATGAAGTCAGACTGGAGAAGGAGGAAAATACCATAGAGTGGAGAGGCTGGGCCCAGAGAGATGGCTCAACTTGTCCTTCAAGCATGAGGACCCGAGTTCAAGCCACAGAACTCATGTAAACAAAAAGTTGTGTGTGTATGAGCAGTGGTTGGGTGGCAAACATTTGTAATTCCAGTGCCAAGGAAGCAGAAATAATAAGTCCCAGGGCTTTCTGGCTAGCTAGCCTAATCTAATCAATGAATTTCTTGTGAGATATATTCTCAAAATTAAAAAGGTAGATGATATCTCAGGAATGACATTTGAGGCTGGCCTCTATCCTGCATGTACACGCTGGTATGCATGGGCACAAGTGCTTGCACATGCATATATATAGAGAGGGAAGGGGGACAGAGGGTTTGGAGGTGTCCTACAATACACTGATGATCCACTGAGAGCTGAATGCTTTCTTACATGCTTAATACTGCATTGAGAGAACCAGGCTTTGCATACTGTACTCAAACTTCTGGCTTCCAGACAGAATTTACAACAGAAGTTGTAAACACATTACAACAGAAGTTTACAACACATTTCTATTGTTTTGAGGGCCCAGCAAACCAGTGCAACACAGCCCTGGCCTTGGTTCATGTTCTTCTGCAGGAATTATACCAGAAATGCTGGGGCTGTGGCAATTGTCCGTGGATAGTCTTTTGGGTGGCTGTTTACTGACCAGTTCTCTCAAGCAAGGATATGACACACCATGAGTCAGAAGGACCTATGTGGACACTGGAATGTCCTAGGATACCATAGGAGACCTGAGATTTCACCTCGGGGAGTACTGTGAGCTTAAAGATGCTTCTCTTTGATGACCCCAGAAGTGGAGTGTGGATAAGAAACCAATCATGAAGTGTGCAGTGCCCACCAGCACACAGAGGATGTAATGTAGATACTGCTTCCTGCCCATCTAACAGATCGTGCCTTGAATGCTAGCTTTCTGTTAACACACTCATCCCTGGTCCAGTTCTCATCTGTGTGCTCCTTTCTGTAACAACAATCTCTACAAATGTGAGCAGAGGAAAAAGTGGGCAAGTTCACTTGAAACCCCTATTTTAACACATATATTTTATGAATGCTTGGAGAATTTTATACCTATATTAAATGTATTTTTGTCATATTTATCTTTTTACATCCCCTGGAGCTATCCTACACCTCCTCCCAATTTCATGTCATTTTTGTTTGTTTATTTTTTATAGCCCACCAAATCTGATTTGTGATGTCCATATACCTATGGCTGTGGGAATCCAGTGGAACATGTGGACCCCTTTTATAAATAAGGACAGCAGGAAAGCTTTGGATTCATTGACAAATATATTTTTAAAAATCAAATGTGTGAACTAATTGATGAATGAATGTATGGATAGATGAGTATGTGGATGAAGGGGTGGGTGGTAGAAGAGTGGTTGAATGGATGATGGTAGATATATGTATGTATGTAGGTATGTATATGTAGGTTGTGTATGGATAGGTTAATGAGTGGATGAGTAGATGGCTGGATGGGAGGATGGATGAGCAGATATATGGATAAGTAGTGAATAGATAGGTGAATGAATGGATGAATAGGTAGATGTATAGATAGGTGAATGGATGGATAATTGGCCGATTGAGTGCATGATGCATGGATGAGCAGATTGAAGGGCAAGTGGAAAGTTGGACAGAATAATTTGCCTCAATTAAGGCAAGAAGCAGAATGATGGCTGCATTGTACAAAAGGTGCATACATGTCTGGAGAGGCAAATTTGGAGGATGTAAATGAATGTTTGTGTGTCCTTTGCTCCTCCTTGAATAAGTACTACACGATAGATTGATATTTTATACATTTAATACTTTCTCCCGACTCCGGATGCTTTACATCTGGATAAAAGGAGCTATAAATCTCTGCAGGCAGAATGTGGCTCTGCCTGCCTTTCTTCCCTCTCACGGAGAATCTCACTTGGAAATCCAGCTGAACAGTCAGTCAAGTGATGAGTCACAGCATCTGCGAACAGTCCAGATAAGCAACAACTTGCATTTTCACGTGATCATTTGCTGCTCTTGACGTTTTCAAATTACCTTGTAGCCACATTAATCCAGTTGCTGTCTACTGCCATGCTCTGCCCAAGTGCCCTGGTGATGGGCATTCAAGTGGCAGCTTTGTCTAGCTTTTCAGGCATGTGGAGTGCTCCCTTTTGGTACCACAAAGCATATGGAAAGAGAGCGGTCCCACGGAGAGTGAGCTGGTAGCAACACTCCCCTAAAGGTAACAACTTCAAATCTACTTTGTCCTTGTGTTTTCCACGTCTGCTAGTTGCTTAAAAATAAACTAAGCACCAATTATTCTCCCTGGTGCCTCCACCTTACACTGTGGAGGAGACATCCCCTCAGGTAGCTGTTTCTCCCTCTCTACTGTAGGAACTGTGTGTGTTGGGGGAGGCTGGCAGCAGGAGGCACCATATGGCTGCCATGGAGGCGGTCTTTTGGGGAGAAGGGAAATCTTGGAGAAGTTCTACAGGCTGGATGGAGTTCCCAAGCCCTGCAGAGAAAGCGCTTGTCTGGCACTTGTCTGCAGCTGTTTCAGTGGTCACAGCTTCTTCAAAGAGACCCCATGTGGCCAAGAGGACAGTCTATCACCCAGTCATGGGGACTCTCAGAGGGGAGAGAGTGTTAACTGGAGGCAGAATTAGTCCTAATGTGTCTAAGTAGGACTCCTTTGCTAAAATACCTCTGGACAGAGATTTCACAGTCTAATGTAATTCCCGCTCCTCTGTTTCCTGCAACCTTCACAAGGCAGGGAGTTTTTTTTTTTTTTTTTTTTTTTTTCACTCAACAGCAGTGCTTCTTGCTAAAGCGCAAATCCATTTCCCTGCCCAGGAGCAGATTCTGTGTCTCCACATCCTTAACACAAATTCTCAGAATGCTGTCTAACACATTGATGTGGAGGCCTTTGAAAATGGGAAATAATTAGTTTCTCTGTCTTAATTTATATTTGCTCATCTCCCAAGAATCCATCCTATGGCTCTTTTATCAGCTCCCATCTCTTCCAGCCCTTTCAGAGGTCTTAGGTTGAAGTTCTCTTAGGTTCCAATAGACACACATTGATGGAGAGATAGATCATGTGTCTAAAATAAATTGTCTAACCAACAGGACGGTGCAAGGTCATTCAAAAGGACAAATTTGGGTGACAGGGAAGCTGCAGTGTTTTTTGAAAGTACTATTTGAACATTTTGTTATGGAGAGAGCATGGTTGGTAACACACTGAGCAGGAAGAGACTTGAGTTTGGATTTCCAGCACCCAAATAAAAACCTGGGTGCAGTGGTACACACCTGCAAGTCCAAGGCTGGATGGTTCAATCTAGCTGAACAATCTAGGTTCAGTGAGAGATCCTGTCTCAAAATGAAAGGTGGAGAGAGACAGGAAAAAAACACCCAACATGCAACTCTGGCCTCCATATGCACACGAATATATATATGTGTACCCCCACCTGCATAAATGTACATACGTGTAACACACACACACACACACACACAGAGTGTTCTACCTGTTCATGTCTTGTTCTTTTGGCTCCCAGCTTTGCAGTAACCACATTTTCAAAGCCTTCTGGGTTCTGGTGGTGAGAACACTTCATATAAGTTTCCATTTCCAGCATTTCTAAGCATCTGACACAGTGTTGTTGGCCACAGAGGCAAGGCTATACTGCAGATATTTACTGCTTTTTTGTTTTGCTTGACTAAAATGTATTGCCCCTGGATTAGTAACTCTGCAATTCCCTCTTCCAGTCCCAGACAACCACCACTGAACTTTGATCCTGTGGGTTGGATCATCACAGATAATTCATACACAGAGAATCTTATACCTTTTAGCTTCCTGTGACCACCGCTTCCAGCCTATCACTCTGTCCTCAATGTCTTTCAGCTGCCTGATGCCAGCTTTGTGTGGGCCTGAAACATTTATCTAATTATTTTTTTGTGTGTGTTTAAATTATTCTTTGTATCTTTTACATCATGCCTCCCAATCCCATCCATCTTCTGCCCTACCCCCAAAGTTAAAAAAAAATTAAGATGGAAAAGATGGGGTAAAAAAGGAAGAAGGGGAAAAATTGCATCATGGGAGCTGTAGTGTGGCACCATGAGTCACACAGTGAACTTTTTTATTTATATATGTTTACATTTAGGCATTTATTAAAAAGAATCATTGGTCTGGTTCAAGGCCCCTTGTCTCTGCTGTACCATTGACACCGGGCCTTCACTGGGACTCTTCCTGGACTTCTCATTGTTGCTGTGTGTCATGATATTCTGAAGCTCTGGGTCTACGGGACACCCGCTCCACCCCATGTACCAGCAGATCACAGATAGTGTGGATGCTGGGGTAGGCTAATACATAACCCTGGTTCTGGGCCGGGCCAGGGTAGTTGCAGGGCTGGCCAGCCTGCCAACTCTCCAGCATTGCCCTGGCTAGTTCACTCTTTGCAGTGATGAGCAATGGACATTGTAGGGTTTTTTGTTTGTTTGTTTTTTTCTTTAAGGGCCTGTTGCCCAGCTTTCAAGTAAATACACGGAGACTTTTTCTTACTTATGAATGCCTGGCTTTAGCTTGGCTTGTTTCTAGCTAGCTTTTCTTAAATTATTCCTTCTACCTCTTGTCTCAGGGCTTTGACTTTTCTTTACTCTATATATCTCTCTTTTTTTCCTTACTCTGTAACATCCTAACACTATCTTTTTAGACATTAAAATATCTTCTTATATAAACAACTTAAGCTTTCTGTTGATGCAAAGCATCTTGAAGGCGCTGCTTGACGAAGCTCACAGAGCTTCGGACCTTGAACTGATCCTTCACTGCCCTTGGAAGAATTTGCTTTGCAATTTTTGTTTATGTCTTTGACATGTTTAATGTTTGAAGCCCTTGCTGTTAGGGGTCCCTCACCAAAGGCTAGAACTGCGACTATATAGCAATTCTTATAGAAGTTGATGTTAAGAATAAAACTTATGGTGATTCCCTTGGAGAGTTAGCTATGCAAGAAATTATGTCTTCTATAGACCTTATTACTTAAAAGGTATTAGTAACAAATCATTAAAGGAGAAAAAACTTAGGGAAATTTTAGAAGCTGACAGACTATAGCTGAATCATTAGATTTTTTATGCTTTGCCTCAGGAACATGGAACTAGAATAGACAAGGAAAAGATTTTGATTTTAGTAGTTAGTTATCTGTAACATTCATATTTGTGGCCATGCTAGGTATGTTTTCAAGGTCAAACAGATATATTTTAGATAGATGCTCTTTGAACACTTCAGAGACCTAAGAATATGGCATTTAAAATGTTTTGATAACATTAGGCTTTTCATGACAGTGAGACACGTGTGCTCCTGGCAACACCAATCTACTTCAGAGAAGGATGATGGACATTGAAGAGCCTCCATTTCTTAATTATCTTAAACAGTTTGCAATAATGGCCTTTAAGGATTAGAACTTCACATTACATTTTAAAATGAGCTGCATAGACACAATACCAAGAATATAAACATATATACAGTATAACAAAAATAACCTTAAATTTGTACCAATATACAAAAATACCTTAAACAAGAGTATAAACATATCTACAGTATAACAAAAATAACCTTAAATTTGTATCACTATCCAAAAGTCTATACCAATGTAAAATATTTAAGACTAGTAGTTTCTTTTTTAGTTTAAAGGTACATTCAATAATCTTCCCCTTTATTCTATCATTCCTATATCCCCTTTTTCTTTTCAGAATGAGATCCCTGAATCCAACCTCCCTTGCTTAGTTTCCTCCCTTATCCTGGCCAGTAACAATATGCAACCAATCTCTCTAGATAATCCCAAACATCTATAACCCACGAAATGACCAAAAAAAAAAAAAAAAAAAAAAAAAAAAAAAAAAAAAAAAAAAAAAAAAAAAAAAAAAAAAAAAAAAAAACAAAAAAAAACAAACAAAAAAAAAACAAAAAACAAAAACACCCACTTTTTGGCAATATGGGCATCATGTTCTTAAAATTACTTCCTGTTGTCTGTGGGTGACAACATCTCTAGGGTATTCTGAGAAAATTGAGATAATGGTCAAGTCCTAGGAGAGTTAGCTGTTTTCCAGTCTTGGTGTGATGGAAAAGTACAGGGCTTGGCTGGAGTAGTCTATGAGGCTAGACCATCTTAGCTCACTGACTTAACATTGTCCTAAGCAATTTACAGTCCAAAGCTGATCTTTGAGTGATGTTTGCCACCTTAGGGGCATTATCACAGTCCAGGTGGAATCATCATGGTAGGGCCATATTATCCTTTTGGAGATTTCAAAGGTCACTGTTAGAAATGATCACAGTTCAGTGTAGAGAACTTAAAACATTTTAAATGTCATATGCAGCAGATCTTGGGGAGGATAAAAGACCATAATCTAGTAAGTATATCCACCTGAGGTATATAAACTCAGTACCTAGCTATGCAATTCATGTATAGGAAGCTAGATGAAGCCTGTTTCTAGAATTAGTTAGTGCTCTATATGATCATTAATATCACAATAGAACATACACACACAAATATATATATGTCTTATAAATTTTGAGATATTTTTGCCTTCAGAAAAGTTTTAAAGAGTCAAAATAAAGCCAAAGGATTATAAGATTAGTGGCAAAATAATAGTTCCTTAGTTTTTTTTTTTTTTCCTGTCCCATATCAGGTGGTTCTCTGACATGAGACAGAAATTTTGGATTTTTCTTTAATAAGGCTTAGAGAAAGAAGGAGTCACATTTCAAATCTAAAGTGAGCTTTAATTTTTATTGAATTGGTACTACAAAAAGACCATTTAGTTTATGTATCTGTAGAGAATAGCAAAAACAAACCTTTGGGAAGAGTTTTGAAATTTTGTACTGTTGGAAATGTGCTATACCATTAGACCAATTTACTCTTTTTTTTTGGTGGGGGGGAGTATATTTTCTCTGGATGATTTATCCTTTTTCTTCAGATGTCTCATTTGCCAAGTGGTCTTCAGATTTCTTAGTAGGATGCTTTTGTTCTTCTGGAAAGACAAAAACAAAAGCTGTCTTAATCCTAACTTTGGGGAGTTTCCTTTTTGGCAGGTTATATCTAATCAAATGATGGTTATTTATTAGTCTTATAAGTTAGTTTAGATTGAGTGGTCACACTGTTTGATGAACTATCTCCTTTCCTAATCAAGAGGTCTCTCCTGCTCAAATCTAATATTTATCATTTTGATGGTATCCATAGCTTTTTTTTTTTCTCCTGTGGAAGCAAAAGCAAAACCTCTTTCCCAATGTAAAACATAGCCTGGTTTCCATTCTGAGGTCAATACATATTTAAATCATACAGGCTGATTTATTTCAGCAGGTTTTTCCCCTACTATTCAATGTCCTTTTGCAGCTGTAGTTCCTTTCTTATTAGCATTAATAAATTTTTAATGTTAATAAAGCATTATACAATATATATCTGGGGTCTTTATTTCTTCTTTTTGTCTATTAAGCATATCTTTTAAAGTACAATTAAATCATTCTATAACTGCTTATCCTGTAGAATTATATGGTATACCATGGTATATCTGCTTCATGTTGTAATATGCAAAAATCTATTTCATTTTAATAGAAACATACTGGATCATTATTAGTCTTGATTTTTACAGCCATTCCCATGATGGCCATTACATTTAATAAATGTGTAATTACAGAATCAGTCTTTTTAGAACTCAGAGCATTTGCCCATTGAAATCCTGAATATGTATCTATGGTATTGTGCATCTACTTTGATTTTTCAATCTCAGCTAAGTTGGTCATCTCTTCATTTAACTTTTTCATGTTCAAAGCATTTATTATGGAACCATACAGAGACCTAACTCCCTACATCATAATATTGTTTCCTATTCTTAAGGTGAGTAATTTAAAAAAAAAAAATAGCTAATTCCTTTTTTAAGAATTTCCGGGTGCCTCACCAGATCTCCTAGCAACCACAGTGAAGTGTGAGGCTGGCTGTCCTTGTACTGCAGTGCTGAGTAGAGAACATGGTGTCTTGGTGGGGGCTAAGAGTGCGTGACGGTGGCAGCAGCAGTAAAAGCTTGAGTGGGTGTGGAAGAAGCCCACATGCCAGAAAGCAAGGACAGGGGTCCACCTGAATGATAGAGCTGGCCAATAGTGGGCAGCTAACTGGCAGCATTTGAGGTCCAGCTAGCTACCTGTAGTGTTTGGGGCTCAGGAAAGGTAGTAATTGGAATCTGCTATGGGAAAAACCCCAGACTCATACTGAGGGCCTGGACAGTGGGAGGTAAAGTCAGCCCCCGTGGTGACTCCAGCAACTGCAAAGCCTGTGATCTTGTGCCCCAAGTTGGACACCAGATAAGTGTTCATCTAATTATTCTTTATCAATAAAAACTCAGGAGATATAAACATGACTGATCAGCAAAGTGGTGGAAAAGAGATTAGTTACCTCTTCTGTATCTCTCCTTCCTTGGTCTAAAAGGGTCAGGACTCTTTCTAAGTCTGACCCCACTACTTCCTGTGACTATATATCCTTGGTCCTCCAAAACTTCTGTGGCTAATTTTGGTCAGCTAGTAGCTAGTTCTGCCCTCTGATTCAAAGTAAACTTTATTGGAAATCTTGGAAGTGTCAGAATGTGATCAAAATATCGCACAACATGGACCCACCCTTGTCTCTGTATACATTTAGCTGTAGGTGGATATCAGGCCATTTCCATGTGTTGATTGCTCTGAATAATGTCACAGTGGACTTGGGACTGGTAATGGGTTTGAGATTTAGACTTCAGTTCTGAGATAAAGTCTCAGGAGACTTGAATTGTAGCTCTATTCTTATAGCTTTGAGAAAACTCAATCTTGTTTTCCCATAGCTTTCCCATCAACATCATCAAAGAGCTCCAGACTCTCAGTGTCTTACTAGCACTTGGTTTTTATTTTTAAAAACAGTTTCCTGCCATGTGTAAGATGCCCCACTGTGGATTTGATTCTCATTTCTCTGATTAGCACTGACTTCTAGTACTTTCTATGAGTCTGTTGACTATAGCACCTTTTTATTTTGAGAATTGTGTATCCAAGTTTTCCCACTATGGTTTTGAATAAAGTGACCACCATAACTTTTGATATTGAATTGTGGGAGTCTCCAGCAAATTTTTGAATTAATCACTTATCAGCCAGAGAGTTTGCATTCTCCTGAGTGGCCTTTTACTTTCTTGTATCCCTAGGTGGCCTTTCTGTTATGTTTATTGCTGCATTTCTATTCTCTGTTTGGTTTTCGTCATTTTCTTCTAACTTGCTTATAAATAGAAATATCAAACAGTAGATTTAATGAAGCCATTTAACTTCCTACTGTATCCTCAGCAGTTAGCACGGCTGTGCAGCATCCTCTGATCCTACCAGAGCCTGAGATGGAGGCTTGGCTAGGTGTCATACCCATTTCTATACTCTAATAAAAAAAGGGAAAGCAAGTCTATTTATAATACCTCTTAGAATAATGAAATATGAATAAACTTAAGGAAGCAAAACTTGAAAACTATGAGTTATTGACAAAAGAATTAAAGGAAGCCCAAATAAGACTCACAAAACAGCCTATAGAGTCAATATATTCTCATCAGTATCTTAATGTCATTTTTTAAAAGAAATAGAAAAATAATAATTCTGTAATTTATATGGATGTGTGGATGCAGACTGGTTATAATCCCAGTACTGGAGAGGCTGAGGCCTAAGACTCAATGATTTAAAACCACCCTGGGCTAGTTACACAGCAAATCTCTATTCAAAACACCAAACCTGGGTGGTGAATGACCCAGCAGGTAAAAGCACGAACGAGGCCAAGTTGCCATTCTGAGCTCAATCCTTGGAACCCACTGTGGAAGAAGAGAACCAACCCTTGAAAGCATGCTGTGCCATACCCATGCCTGAACTCATTCATACAAACATAGTAGTAATGGAAATAAACAAAAACCAAAACACACAAAGACCTCAAAGAAATGATACCACAGACAAAACAACAAAACCCATACAACCCAGAAACTAACACCTCCATCCTGAAAAGTCCAATTAACCTTGAGAAAGAACAGAGTTGGAGACATCACATCCCATACCTGGCTTTGAGACATAGCATGAAGCTGTAGTAACAGTTTGGTTGTGGCAGAGACATAGACCAGTGGAAGAGAATAAAAGGAACAGGAATCTATGTATACAAACACCACAACTGGTTTCACTCTGGATGCCAAGAACACACTATGGGGATGTTAAATCTCAAACCTGGGACAAATGGCTGGGGAGCCTATTTAACATGTCACCCCCCACCCAGTTCCTACCGGTTACCGGGCCCTCCTGGCTGGCATACCTCATCCCCTACCGCAAACCTCTCCAGCCCAGGGGCTCAGCTGCCCTTCCCCATGCTGCCTTTCTCTATTTATTTGTGCCATTTTGGATACCTAGCATTTTAGTCTACACTTTACTCTCTTGGCCCAGCCTGCCATCTTGGTTGGTGACTCCTCTCTCTTCTCAAGTCTCGACTCAGGGTCATGTTCACTCTGGACTGTCCCAGATGTTCCTGCCTCTGGCTATGCTCTCTTTCTTTAACTATTATAGTTAAATAATAACTTTCTTCTCTATTGTACGGAGGAGCAGTCATATTCTCCCTTTCTATTTCCTTTTTTTTTCTTTCAGGACACTGAATATTCAATAAACAGTATTGTGAAGACTGGGTGTGTGCACACAAAACGCTGGATCTAGACCCTGTCTTAGTTCCCAGACGAAAACAAACTCCAAATGGATCAGACATTTAAATATGAGACCTGACACTTCAGAACTCCTAGGACAAAACAGAGGGCTAAAGCATTGTGACATCGCTCTTAATGATTTTATAAATATGCGACCAAAGGTGCAGGCCACGAAACTAAAGATAAACACTCAGGGTTCATAAGACACAGGGCTCACAGAGCAAAATCGAAGCATGCTTTCTGAATGGCTTTCACTTCTCTTCCTGGTTTTGGTGTTTGTGTGCCGAGTGGCAGATGGCAGGGTTTGGGACAACCAATCCCACTCTTTTGTGTACATCTTCAGCTGTACGAGGGAGCATGGAAATCCTCAGCTTCAGTCCATTGGAAAGGGAGACCAGAAAAGAAATATATTTTATCGCATCTCAACTTGTCAGCTTTTAATTTTAGGTTAAAAAAAACCAAACCTGGTTGAATGTCACCAATTTCATGTGGTTGGATCTAATGCCCTCAAATCTAATTGGGGGAAATGACACTCCTATCCCATAGTCTGAGCTGGAATGTGGATTGGCTTGGTCTTGTGAAGGTCTTATGCAGCAACCTCAGTAGTTGTGAGTAGTTCGTGAATGCAATGACCATGTCAGAGCCTGAAGACAGTGTTTGACCCTTCCCTGCCTTTCCATTCTTACATTCTTTCCATGCCGCTTCTGCGTTGTCCCCAGAGCCTTAGAGAGGGTGTCAGAGACGTCTACCTTTGGGGTTGAGCGCTCGCTTATTTACCAGTCACTTCCTCCTCACACTTTGATCAGCTGTGGGTGTCACCTCGACTGCCAACTACTGGGAGCAGTGTGTTCTTTTAAGCAGCTTTAAATAATTTCCTCTCGACTTGCATCTATGATTAGTTGCCTTCACAGACCCTTCCTTTGGAGAGGGGAGGTGTATGGCCGAAGAGTAGTTGTCTGAATTATTTCTTATTCTAAAAGAGTAGATTCCAAATTATCATTGCTGGCTGATCTGTTCAGTCAGCTCAAGGTCAGTCAGTAGGTTAACAAAAATCAATGGAAACTGTGCCTCAGAAGTGTCAGAGAAGGACAAATATATTTGACAGAAATACATGGGACTTGAACAGTAAGGCTGGTTTGCTTCTATTGCTCATATAGTAGTTCTGAAGGTGATCTCAAGGATCAAATTCAAGCATTATTCCCAGTTATAATAAATAAGGAACCAGCAGTCAAAATCTCACAGAGCTGTCTCAGGAACAACTTCCATGGAGATTTACCAATTCTACCTGCTATGGTTTTTGAAACAGGCTTGCCTATGCCTAGAGAAGTACAGATGTTCCTCAGCTTATCAGGGGTGACAGGATTTCTCAGTGTTGCAGTGGTGCCAAAGTGGCCCACATTAAGCATCCATTGTATCGTGAATATTTAATTATTGTCTGCTTCCAGCTTAGCAGTGTGAGCCATGGTTCTGTCTTCTAATGCTCATCAGTGGCAGCGAGCTCTAGTTTCCAGTCAGTCATGTGACCATGAGAGGAAAATTTGGGACCTCTCAGTGTTCTGTGTTTGCAAGTTCTGATGGTCTACAGATTAGATGTATGGGCTTATCAGCCTATAGAGCCATCATAATTTGAGAGACATCTGTACTGAATTCTAGAAGAATTTTTTAGAGGCCCTTTCCAGTAATAGTACTTTATCTCATATATATATATATGAGATAAAAAATTTTCTGCTTACTTCAAACTCTACAAAGCATGCAGGTAACTGAAAAGATGGAGGAAGGTGTGAGGATCAGGGACAAGTGTGAACAAGAATTGGTACCTTTTGATGAAACTGGCATTGGGTTGCATTAGCTACTTTTCTTAATGCTGTGACTACATGCCTGACAAAAAGCAGCTCAGTTTGTTTTGCTCACAGTTCCAGGACATCCACTTCATCATGGTGAGGACAGCATGGAAGCAGGAGTGGGCAGACATGGGTCACATCTTGTTTGCTGTCAGAGAGTAGAAGAAAGAGGGGTCAGGTTATCAAACCCGAGGATCCCAGGGTGGTTCATGTCCTATGGTGAGGATTCACCTTCTAAAGGTGCCACAGCCTTCCAGACTGGTGCCAGCAGCTTAAATATATTGCATAATTAATAAAAATAGCCTGAAATATCAGAGAGACAGAAACAAGCCACAGCCACAAAGGGTAGGTCCTGTTTCCAGGAATCCTCATACCAGAATCGTCTGAGTCCTCAGCCTAAAGGGAGCCAAAGGTGAAAGGAATAACATCTGCCTTCTCAGTAACCCCCCCAACCCCTCACCCCACAGCTGTGTCACTTCCTGGTTCAACTTTCCTAGTGCTAGGATTAAAGGTGAGTGCCACCACTGCCTGGCTCTCTTTGGCCTTGAACTCACAAAGATCCAGAGACTCTCTGTCTCCCAAGTGCTGGGATTAAAATCATGAGTCACCACTCCCTGACCTTCATGGCTTGACTCTGTGGCTGGCTCTGTCCTTTGATATTTCAGGCCATTTTTAATTAAATATACAATATATTACCACAGTGAAACAAGTGTTTAAACACATGATCTTATGGGGAACATTTTATATCAAAACTACAACAAAGGTAAAATTCTGGAGTGAGCCTGTGTTATATGGTAAGCTCTGTTCCCATTGGTTGATGTTATTTCCTGACCCGTACATCTCTCTTATTAAAGACAAGGTATCTAATCAACACCATTGCTTGCCTCTGTGAGTGATTCAGTGCCAATCTTTCTTGATGGCCTCTTTTTTTCTATGGTATTTCTGGTGCTTTGGGAAATCCAGTAGGACTTAAGCAGAGGAACAAGACTGGTTAGGTTATTACAGAGGCCCAATTTACTTTTCAGTTACATGGCTCTCTACAAGTGGGAATAAAATAGTAGTGGGTACATGTTTAATATAAGCAACTTGCTGTTAGTATAAAGGATGGAAAACGAGACTGTGGACCAAACTGTTCTGTATCCTTATCACATCTTATGACTGGAAACATTTGGCAAAATGCATAGCCCTGTATGCAGAAGTGGCTGCACTCTATGTAAATTGGAAAGAGCTAATTGAACACACAAGAAGTCAGGTTTTCTCTCATTCCCTGCTGCCAAGGTGCCTTGGAGAGCAGGTCTTTTGGGGTCTTAGAGCCCTGCCATTGACATTAGTCTGTCTGTAGTATCCCTGTCCATAGGGAATGCCCTCTCATTCTCTCACGTGCTGTCAATGATGGTAAGGCTAGCTCCTGGTATAGGCCCTGTATATAACAAGAACTTTCTGGGTGTTGTTATGATTTCTTTTAAGGCTTGGTATAGTCATTTACCAAGAAAAAAAAATACAGTCTTCAACCTATGATAGTTTGACTCACAATTTTCCCAGTTTTACCATGGTGCAAAAGCAATTATACATCAAGCAGAAAGTTGTATATTTTGAGTGGTGAATTTACATTTCTCCCCAGGCTGGTGTTATGAGCTATGGACTCTTTGTGCAAAGCTGGGCAGTGACTGCTGCCCAGTGGGCCTTGATTTTGCACACTGCTATTTTAATCCAATGTTTCCAACTTTGTCCTTGACTGAGATTCATTTATTTGTTCAGGAAATGCGTCCTAGACACCTTCTGTGTGCCAAGGATGGTGTCGGGAATCAGGAAATAGGAATAAGATACAATCCCTGCACACAAGCTGCACTACTGAGAGGGCCAGACATATAAACAAATAATTAGAGCACAGTGTAATTAGTGTTAATGGAGGCATGAGTAAGGAGCTATGGGACATGGAGGAGTGACTACCTCAGCCTCAGTCCAAAGACTCTGGCTGTGCCAAGAATATAATGTCACTGCTTTACTTGCAAAAATGAGGCACTGCTCAAAAGATATATTGCAATAGCCCAATGTTCATCACACGTAGAGACACACTCCTATCCTGGGATGGATAACCCCAGCCTTGTTCCCAGCCCCTGACTGTGAAACAGTCTGGGTACTATTTGACTTGGTCATACCTATGGTGGTTTTGATACTTGTTGTGGATGAATTCCTGTATCTTATTGGATTATTTCTTGGTGATTTTTTCCTCCCAGCCTGCAGCAGTCTAGGCTGCCTGACTGTTACCATGGCAACGAGAGTCTCTTCCCATCTTTCACAAGCGCATGAAGCGTCTTAGCTGGAGAGTGTAGGTCCTTGACCAGCACCCCAGCTCAGTTATAGGCTTCAGGTCATCTCTTCTGGGTGGTTTCAAGGTCTTTATTTATTCCAGGCATCAATAGCATCTTGGGAGCACGTGGACTCACTTGTCCCGGCATGACCCCCACCCCCTCTCGCATTAGCCATCAGTTTTAATGAGCCACACAGTAGCTGCTCAGAGTGCATAAGATTGAGGAGGTCCTGAATATCCAACTTGTCAGCTGCCAAGAATAAAATGGCCACACAGGAAATATGAGCTGGGAGCTGGCTCTGGATAGATGGACATACAAAGTGTGGAGTATCCTGAATGGCAGAGCCTTGTGTGAGTTATGAACCAAGAAACTACAGATGAATAGACTGAGGAGAGAAGTATAGAGTGCATTTGGTGACAAAACTGTATAGAAGGAGGCATGATGTCCACAGGGTCCCTTGGCAGCTTTCACTTCTACCCTTGGACCAGTGGGTGTCAGGAAGAGAAAAGGCCTCCTGCATCCTTCTGCCAGTCTCCCCACTGCATAAACCTGAGGATGAATCTAAGGAGGTGAACTCCTGGGTGCTACAGATTATCCAGTGACAGTCAGATGACAAATAAGTGAGCATTCAAGGATGGGAGAAGGTTTCCAGCAACCCACCCACACCTCACCAGCAACACTGTTCAGTGGGTGTTTATCACACTCAGCCAATGGCCTTTCCTTACCTGTGAGATCAAGGGTGGAGACTGTTCTCAGAGCTCTGTGTTCGTTCAGACTTCTTTTCTGAACTTGACTTTAACTTCACAATGACTTGCTTTGTGGGATTAGGTGTGTCTTTACTCTTTCCAGCCACCCCATGAATTAAACATAATGGATTCCTTACAGAGGTAGAAACTTACAAAGGAATTTCCAAAGGATCCCAGGGACTTAGGAGCAAGGTCAAGCTGGACGCTAAGACTAGGACATCCTGCCTAACCGCCATGCACTCATGACCTTGCTTGACCAGGAGGCTTCACTGGGGTAGATGACACCCAGAGAGGGGCTGTCAGTCAGCTTCATGAGGCACAGCCAAAACAACACAGAGATAGAGTAAGCAGAGTGTCCAGAAATTAGAACAACCCAAACTGACCTACGCACTCTGAATATATGGAACTCATAGCAGTGGAACAGGGGCTGTCTCTATTTCTTGGCTTTTAGAACCCTACTCCTTATACCAAGTCGCCTTGCCCAGTCTTAATACAGAGGAGGTGCTTAGTCTTACTGTGATTTAATATGCCTTGTTTTGTTGATGCTCATGGAGACCTAAACATAGAGGAGGAATGGATTGGGGGGAACAGAGGGGGTGAGTGAGGAGGAGGGCCTGGAAGGAGAGGAGGGAGAGAAAACTGTGGCCTGAATATAAAATAAATAAATTTAAAAAATTGTTTCTTTTTTAAGCACAGCCCCCAAAGCATGGCTGCCAGTAGTTCTCACCTTCAGGCATTGCTGCTGTGCAAACATAAAGGCTCTATATGAAAAGTTGCTAATGCCAGGTGACAAGACCACATAAGTCCTGAAAAGGTGATTTGTGTGAATAGATTTGTGTGGGGAGTGGGCCAGATAATAAACATATCTAATAAATCTTAACTGAATTCCCTTCAAAGTCTTGGTGGAGTGCAAGATGGGAGAGCCTGGCCACCTGGTTGGCTGAGCCCTGCATCCAAGCTGCAGATTGGGCAGGCAGAATTTTTCTGTAGAAACTGAAATCGAGTGTCAAATAAGATCCTGCTGCTGTAATTGTTAAAGCCCCTGGGGATAAATGCATCCAGTGTGACAACCTAATAAGCCAGGCCATCATCTTTGGGTGCTGATGAAAGTCCCACTTCTGCCTTCCTACAATCGCCATCTCTTCTTTTCAGTGGAAGCTATGGGTGCAACTTTGAAAACACACCATGTATATTATGTGGGGGGCTCTGCCATAAATTATAGCTTTCTACATGGAAAAGTCTACAAATTTCCATCCTGGCCCAATCTTTATCTTCACGAGAACTATACTAAAACAAACAAAAACAAAAACAAACAAACAAACAAAAAACTTGAAGCATTCCACTGTGTCTTTCCAGGGGCCGAGACACAGTGTGTCATCTTCAACTGGCTTAAATGGGAAGGAGAACACAACCTTTTCTCTCTCTGTGAGGAACTGTGACATGAAGCTTGCTTGTTGTTCACCTGTGAGGCAGGAGACCAATCTTGTTTCTAGGCCTTCAAGATGCCAGAGACTACAACCAAGTTTCATTGGTGACCGTTTCAGAGTTAGGATTCCAGCTTAGATCAGCCTATCCTAACTCCAATAAGACCCAAACCTCTAGGGAAGCAGGCAGATAGTCAACAAGCAGAGCAAAGACAGACATTACAGGGCTTTGCTTATGACAGAAATGCTAGTCCCCCAAAGCCAGAGTGCCTCTTCCTAGAAACATTCTGTCTGCACTCCCAGCTCCAGGCCTGTCTAATGTGAAGAAATGCAACAGTAGACTGTGGGAACAGCTGGGACTACAGCCCAAGATAGGACACAGAGGCCACCTTAGTGATGGTGGCAGCAGCGGCTATGTAGGGACAGGCATCCAAGGCTCTGGGAGGTCCTGATCCTGTCTCAGAACCACAACCTGGTGTGTAGACTGCACTCATAATGTGACCTTAGACCACAAAGGGCATTTGGTATTCTTAGAAAAATCTAAGACCAGAAAGCTCCTTCCTTATGCAGAACTTAACTTGGTTCACCTTTCATTTATCACCTTTGGGTCTGGTCTTAATATTTTTACATCTTCCTAGGACCAGTACTTCAATATTCAAGGCAGATGGTCCACTTTACCTAGTCTTTTTGTGATAAGGTCTTCAGATTCTTCATTCTGAGCAATGCTTGTTTGGGTTTGAACATTTATCACATTCTCCTTGATGTGTTTACATGTATTGTGATAATACAAACTCAGAGCTACTCTGAAATTGACCTATTGTTGCCCAGCATGCGGAGCTTAAAGCCACAAGAAAGATATGGCTCCTTTCTACATTTAATCTGTGATTCCTCATGAGAAGGGGGGGGCAGCAGGAGGAAGAGGAAGCCATTCATAGTAGAGCTGGAGAAGGTGGAGTGCTGTGAAGGTCAAAAGGCCAGGACATGGGTACCATTCCTAAGACTTACATAATAGATGCATCTTCTGCAGTCCAGTAATCTGAACTCTTCTTCAAATCAATACAGGCTTCTAGAGGGCATAACATCTACCATCTCCTCTACTTAGTTCCTTTTTGCCCAGGATATTTAGCATGGCAGGCACGGAAGTAATGACCTCACTGTATGGGGTGAGGCTGACTCACTCAGTCTCTGAGCAAGATGAGCTCACTGGGAGTCTGGCCAGATAATGCTGGCTGGAGGAGACAGACCGACCTAAGGCTTTTGCTGGCTGTTGTTGCTCTAGTTTCTTGAATAACTTTCTTGGACTAATCTCAATTATTTAGAAAGGACCCAAATAGGGTGCAAAGCCTTTGCTTTCCGGGAACTCTTTTAGAGCATATGGTTGGTATGTGGATTGCCTCTGCCTAACACTTTGGTATATACACCTTACAAACAAGGATGTCTCCTGCACTGACACTCATCAGTCTCTGAACATGTCTTTACTTTGGGCCCTATAAAACATTCAGCCTCACCTGGCACTTTCTTGCCTTGTTCCATACTCAATCTGTTCTCCTGGGAATCTCAGCCACCTTCTGCAGAGATTGATATAGAAATGAAGATCTGTGGGTGAGGCATACTTCTTGGGATAGGAGTGGCTTCCAGGCCCTCCTGGTAAATGGGGTGAAGAGATGCATGTACTCATACAGCTACATTCTATCAGTTATTGTCTATGAATATGTCATCTATCCATCCATCCATTCAACCAATCAACTAAAACTACATATCCATACAAATATCTATGGGTTCCAGTGATTCTAAAACCCCAGCACCTAAGATTCATTTTATCTTTTTTTTTTTTTTTAAATATTTGTAGTTCCTCTCTTTGATAGTGTTCAGCCCTGGCTATTTTAAATTATCCTGGGCATGCATATGTGCATATGCATATTCAAATGTGTATTGGCACACCTGTGTACATGCATATAGAGGTTAATGTTGAACATCTTTGTAATCATTCCTGCCTTATACATTGTGTTTCTTATTTGAATATAGAGCTCAATGATTTGACTAGTCCAGCTATCTAGCATGCACCACCTCCCAAGTGCTGGGGTTATAGAATGGTCGCCATTTCCACGTGGTACCTACTTGCTCTAACTCTCATTCTTCTACAGTAAGCTCCACCCACTGAGATGTTGCCACAGCTCTAAAGTATTTTTAAACTGATAAGTCCCCCAGGATATAAGATCTCCACTACCACCCGTCCTAGCATGGATACTCCTCTTATGTGACTCTGCCTCCTAGCTGATACCTTGTCATTCTGTCAACGTGTAAAACCTTTCCTCTTTCTTGAGCCCACAACCCCTGGCCCTCACCCTGATATGACTGACTCCCAAACCAGCTTCCTTTCCTTGGCCCTTGTCATACAGAAAACTCTCTTATAACCTTAGGCTTGGACTCCTGAACTGTGACGCTTTGGGGAAGGTGGTTCACTGAATCGGCTCTGGCCAGGACTTAGTCTTTTCATCCTCTCCTAAGGGTTTGGGGACTGAAAATTTTAAGAAAGGAAGGGACAGAAATAAAGTAGAGATGGAGAGATAGAGAGAGGAGGGTAGCAGGGAAGAGACTGGAAAAGAAGAAAATGAGGAGGAGGAGAAAAACGTCTTTATAGGTTGCCAACTGCAGAGCTGGGGTCTTTTTATTTTGTTCAAATAAAGGGATAGATCTTACTGCCTGACAAATCCTGGACTTTGTAAAGGCAACAGCCAGGCAACCTGTGTGTTGGCATACTGCGGTAAAGTGCCGAGGGGCCGAGACCACCTTTGGGTAATATGCAGATTATCCCATTCTGAGTCACATTAACCAAGCGCTAATTGAGCTTTCTGAATGCAGTTGGTGCCAGTTGCAGGAATAACTCTGGCACCTGCTTGGACTTTAGACTTGCAGATTAACTCATAATAATTTGTTCTCTAATAAGCCACTTGGAAGCCAACTCACTCCTACAGTTGGTGTGAGCAAAATGCAGCTCGGTGATTGGAACAGAGGCTGAGGATCCAGTTTGCAAGCTTCTGTGCTGGCTTGCCTGTTGAGCATCCCACTTGCTTTGCATCTACTAGCCTCCCTGTACCTCCCACCTACTATGAATCATTTTATTTCACATGGACCAACTGGATTAGAAGAGCCAGGTTTTCCTGCACTTATTACTTGTATTCCCACAGTCAATTTTGATAAATATGATGAGGTTACAAAGGTATGAAATGAGTGTTGTTCATGAGCAGTACTAAGGGATGTTGTTCTCAAAGTCTGGTCAATGGGCTAGCACATTGCCAAAACCACAGATGCGGCTGGAAGTGTGAATCCACATGCTACCCTTGGCATACCTTCTCAGAAATGGAGGGTGCTGATGGTGAAGGCGCCCAGAAGTGTATAACTAGGTCACTTTGAGATATGTTAAAGTTTGAGAAGCACACAGTGCTTCAAGAAATGTGGCTCTATGTGGTCTAACACAGTGGGCATTGAACGATTCAACCAAAGGTCCCTTAGACCAGCCTGTCCCTGCCTGTATGTAAGCCTGGCAGGTTGAATTCTGAGCAAAGCAGCCCATGATTAGTGCATCTAACAAGCACACAGGATAGCCAGAAAGGAGCAGGAAAGTGCTCCAGAGAAAGAATCACAGAAGGAACCTACTTGGGTAGGAAAGTCAGAAGTCACTGAGAAGCAGTAACACCAATGATGCCTTAGCCACCCCACCTTGGAAGCCAGGGAGAACTGGCTGGAGGGAGATATGGAGAGAGATCTTAAAGACCCTTCATTTGTCTGTTAAGAGAGGAAAGGGAAGAGATGGAATTCAAATGCAGAAGCTTGGGCCATGTGTCCCCTCCTTGCCCTATCTGTGGTTGCTTTGGAGGAGGGTGGTGGCTCCTGAGGACAGGATGTCTGTTTGTGATCTGGTAGGGTAGAGATAGCATCATCATCATCATTTTCCAGAGGCCAGATATGTACAATATTGAAAAAGAAGGGTGTGATATGCTGACAACAGTTAATGGGTAATTCAAAGGGCCTTATTATTCCCATCCATCACATCTGGCTGGTGAGGTGCGGGTCTCCCTGGCACAAAGGCAGAGCTCATGCACTTCCATTTGGGTTTGTTCTTTTTCTTGGAGGTGACAGTGGGTGGCCGGGTCTGTGCTTGGATGGGTGGGCATGAGTCTTGATGCTGATGGGCGTTAAAGGGAAAGTAGAGAGACGCTCTAGAGGTGGTGAGCGGGCTTGTAGCTCTGCCAGGGCTAGATATGGCTGACAGCTCAAGATCTCTGACTGTGAAAACAGCTGGAGACGACACATGTAGACCTAACACAGGCAGGAGACTACCAGAGCTAATCAGAGATTTTTGTTTTTGAGTTTTGAGAGACTAGATTTTCATTATTGAATGCACTCTCTCTCTCTTCTCTCTCTCTCTCTCTCTCTCTCTCTCTCTCTCTCTCTCTCTCTCTCTGTATATGTGTGTGTGTGTATACGTGGGTTTACATGCATTCTTGTGTGTTTGTGCATGTGCACACACACACACATTCTCTTTCTCATTTGGACAAGCATTATTCACCAGAAATATGAAGTCAAGTACCTCATATAAACATATTCTGAATTAGTTAAATGGAAAGCTTCAATTATCCTCATCTCAATAAGTTGCTGATGTCACAGCAGTAATAACTCAGAGATGAAGGGGGCTGAGTCTGACTTCTCCTGGTTATATTCTGGGAAATTAGGATTCATGTATTTTTATGCCTCATGTGTCAATCTACCACACATTAATTGGGCAGCTATTAAATAGTGTAGCACTCTCTGGGATACACAGGGATATGAAACAGCGCTTGCATTGGAAGAAGATGTTCATTCTTCTACTGTAGTATCTGAGGATGATGAGGTGAGGGTGAGGGCTTCACCTCTGATCGAACACTCAGGGCTACGAAAAAATCCATGTAGCTAAGGAGTCAGATTCAATTTCCTTGTTCCAAATCACAAAGATATTCAAGGCCCAAGCCTTCATGTGGGCATATACATTCTGAGGCTCAACCCACGGTGCCAGCTGTCACCTCTGTCCTATGCATATCATTTTATCACATTTCAAGGTGCTGTTAGGTCCACATAGGACCATCCTGATCCCCTTCCACAGAAAAATGACAGCGGATCTGGGTTAGTTACTCTCTCCCACCAACCACCTCTCTCTTTTGAGAAGGTCTCATGTAGCCCAGGCTGCCTGGAGTGTTCTATGTAGTTGACCTTGAACTCCTGATCCTCTTACTTCTGTGCTGGGATTGCATACATGCAACCACCATACCTAGTTCATGCTATTCTGAGGATTTAAACCCAGGACTTTTTGCTTGCTAGGCACAGTCTATTGGTGGAGCTGTATGCCATTCTTTGGAATGTAAGTGGGGCCACCTAAGCCATTAGCAGTGTATTGCCTCACTCTTCTGAAGATGAGAAGTTCAAGATCAAAGTGTCCAGGAGGCTATGGTACCTTCCAAGACCTGCATGAGAGGTTCCTGGCTCTTCCAGCTGCTGGGATCTTTGTTTTCCTTGCCTTGTGGCTGTGTGCTCCCATCTTTGCCTCTATCATCATGTGTGTTCTCACATCTTCGCATTGTCATGTGGTGGCTCTGCCTTCCCTAAGTCACACTGGACATCTTACCTTAAGACAGCTCTACCCAAATTCATTCAGTCTGCAGAGAGCCTGCTTCTAAAAAGGACACATTCTGTGGTATGCAGGTAGACTCCAACATATCTTTTATTGGGAAAGATATAAATTACACCCCCCAAACACCTAGAAATATATCCATTGTTTCCCAAGCATAGGCTGGAGCTGGGTGTGTCTAATGTAGGGATGAATTTTCCTGGCTAAGCATGGGGATATGCAATGACTCATCATTAATGGGGTACCAGTATATGTAGGATTTGCCAGCCATTCACATGAGACCACTTCCTATTTTTAGTCCTAAAGACGAGTGTCTGAGCCAAAGGGTATACCCTGATGATGTCGTTAAGCGTTTCAGGACGTTTGTGACTTGCAGAATAGGATATTAAGGTGAGATACTTGCCTGAACTCTCACTAACTCTGGCCAAGGCAGATCTCACAGTTATACATACTCTGGAGATCTGAGGTTTGACTGGGAGCAGATCCAGCAGACTGGTTCTCCTTTGCACTATCTATGTGTATTTGTTAGCAATTTGTTATGCAACAGAGGCATAACCCCTCACCTTTGTGTGTGTGTGTGTGTATATGTGGATAGTGGATGTATGTGGTGTGTATGTATGTATGTGGTGTGTGTATATGTGTGTAGTGAATGTGTGTGGTATGTGGTGTGTGTGGTATGTATGTATGTGTATGGTGTGTGTATGTAGTGTGTAGTATATGTGAGTGGTGTGAGTGCATGTTTGTGAGTATGTTTGTGTGATGTATATGCTTGTATGAGTGTGAGTGTGTGTGTGTGTGTGTGTGTACTCCATTCACTACTATCTCTCTCAGCTGGTTGTTGGAGTGTGAGGTAGACACAGAGATGAAAACCTCATACCTAATTAAAAAACAATCTCTGAAGCAATGGAATGTCAAAAATGACATGAAATCTGGTGAGAGCACTACATGTCACAGAAGACACACGCAGCACTTGATGTGCAGGATGAAGCTGATCACATCCCCTGGCTGTAACACAAGTTGACCTCCTGTCTGCCCAGGTCCCTCTCGGAGTGGCTCTCTCTCATTTCCTGGGAGATGCCCTGGGTCAAGGGCACTTTCCAGAGTGGAACTTTGGACTGCTTCATAAACTTCTTGTTGCTAAGCAATGATGGTGCTCACCAGAGGGGCTGCTCCTGCGCAGGGCAGCCTGTTCACCACGCCATCTGCAATTTAAATTCCCTGACAGGCAGAGACTCCAAGCTGTTCACTTGAGATTGCAAAAAGTTAGATTGAAATACAGGGAATATCCAATGCCTGGAGCCCTTCTTAAATTTGCTTTGATAGTGTCTGGTAGAGAGATGGGAAAGAAGGAGCCAGAAAGTGATGGGGCCTCAGACCTATTACAGTCAGTTTACTTTTGATACTCTGTTCTGTTTCTGCCTTGGCTCCGTGTCACCTACTCTAACCTCTGCCTACCTTGACCATTCTTTGGTTAGTGGGCTTCTGGGCTCTTCTGCTTCTCCTGTGGCTGTCTAGACTCAAAGAAGCAGGTACCTGATATGGGCTGATTATGTGGAGCACAGAGATCCCATAGCAGCCATTGCTCCATACTCTTTGTCTCAGAGTAGGCTGCACTCCTCTAAGGGCCCAATAGTGTGCTCCTTGGCAATGACAAAGCCTTAGCGGTGCTGCTAACAGCTGAGCATTTTGCTTGGGGCTCCAGCTAGATTTGCTGTGAATCCCAGCAGGAGCCCTCAGGGAAGCCATGCCCACTGGTGCACCGATGCTAATGGTGGCTAAGGTTTCAGGGAGCTTGGCAGTAATTCTGCAGCTGAGGTCCATCAGGCACTTAAAGGTGAGGAGGAGGAGCTTGTAGGCTCCGCCTCCCTGGAGATTTGATGAGTTTGATGGAAGAGTTTGCATGCTCTGTTTCTTTGGAGATTTGATTCTTCGATTAGTTCATTCTTGCAGTCTCCTCTCTTGTCACCTCTGAGCCCTGCATATTTTTTTTTTGTCCTAGGGTTCTTAAATGTAAAGCAATAAGATAAAAATTCCTCTTCTATTTCTTTTACTCTCTATTATCAAAAAGCTATCTTCAAGTCTTTTGGTTTTCCAGATCCTATGAACAGGAAAGACTGGGACAGCAGGACTGGAAGTGTGCAGTCTAAAGCAGACAGTATTGACTGACACAGATTCATGTGGCAGAACTAGCTGCCTGTGGGCCCCCCCACCCCCACCCTGGTCATGGCAAGTGCGAATGAGGCCATGGGACTCAGAACCATGCTTAGGTAATTCCTGTCTTCCAGGACTTGTCAGTCTTAAAGTACACAAGCGACACTTAGTGGGCTGAAGAGTTCGGATCGGAGTCAAGCATGGAATGGAAGCATTTCATATCTATGGAAATGATCACACCCATAAGCATGATTATAATAAAAAATAAAAGGGAATAGCAAGTGATGGTCTAGATGTAGAGAAGCTGGAGCCCCACAGGGCTTGTGACAATGGAAATGGTGTGACCTCACCAGGAAACAGTTTGGCAGCTCCTCAGAAGTACAAATACAGCAATAACACCTGCCCAGGGCTTCCACTCCTAAGCCTACAGTCAGCAAGCCTGAAAACAGAGACTCCAGAGGATTTCTCCTACACTTGTATGCACGACAGCATTCATTATTCACCACAGCTAAAAGCCCAGAATAACCTAAGCATTCACTGGTGTGTGAATGGAGACGTGTGGTTTACAATGGGATCCTAATTGGCTACATCATTATCAATGAAATTTTGGAAAATCTGATATGTGGCACAGCATAGATGGATCTTGGAAGCATTGTACTAGGTAAAATAAGCCAGACACAGAATGGTGAATTTGCTAGGACTTTCCTCAACCGAGGGTCTTAGGCTGGTCACATCCACAGAGGTAGGATGCGGAGTTTGGATGATGGGGGATGGGGGGAAGAGCAGAGGTTTAGTTGTGTTATAGACAATGGAAACCTTTGGGTATAGATAGTGATGGAGATTGTGTAACACTGGAGTAGCATTTAATGCTTCTGCTAGTTAGAGTAATTATTAGCACATTGTATATAACTGGCCATAATTATATAAGAACAAGGGGGCTGGTGAGATGGCTCAGCATAGCCATGCAAGTGTCCAGTGATCGAGCATCATTAAGAAGACCAGCAGAACTCAGCCTTAATGGGATATCTCCACCAAACCACTCCCCTCAGGGCTCAGGAAGTAAGGAAGAGAAGGTGGAAAGGGTCAGAGCCAGAGAGGATGGATGACGTCAGTAATACAAGTGCTTCTAAATCAACAGGTCCAAAGCTCATATGAACTCACAAAGACTGAGGCAACATGCACAGGGAGTGCACAAGTCTGCACCAGGTCCTCTGTGCATATATAATGGCTTCCAGTTTAGTGCTTTCTGTGGGATTCCTGAGTGTACAAATGAGTGGGTCTTTGATTCCTATGCTTTCTCTTGGGCTCTTTTCCCTCTGTTTTGTCCAATATCAATGTGTCGCTTTTTGTTTTATCTTATTGTTATCCCTTAGAAGCCTTTTGTTTTCTAATGACAGAAAGAGGTGGATCTGGATGGAAGGGAGGTGAAGAACTGGGAAGAGTTGACAGAAACTGTAATCAGGATATATTATATGAGAGAAAAAAAAGTCTATTTTCAATAAAAGGAAAAAAGAAAGAACACAGAATAGAAACAAGTAGGACCCTAAAAGGGTACCAACTTCTGCTCTGGTTTTGACAGGTGACAAAAATCAAGACCTAGAGATCTTCCCAGAGTCTGGAAGAAAAATAAATAGGGGGGCAAATACCACCTCTTCCCATGGGTCATCAGAGTAAAGCCAAAGGACACTCTTTTGCTTCCTTCCCAATGTGGAAATAAGTGTCAAAGGTGCACCAGACAATGTGGATCGGGACCCATGGAGGGAAGGACAGTCACACTACAAAGGAACTTGGTGAGTAGGGGAAGGTTTAATGGCCTAAAGGGCAGAGCTAGCCTTTGGTAGCATGGTGAAAAGGTCTTGACATAATGATCCTATCTATTATGTACCCACCTCTCTCCACCCACTAAATCCTGTCCAGGGCATTAATAGTCCCCCAGCACTGCCTACACCCCACATTGGACCTTGGAGAATGGCTGCCTTTGCATCTACTGTCCGTATGCATGTGATAACAGGGACAGAAATCTGGAGCTGCACCTGAGGGGCAGAGGAGAAGGGCCAGATGGCAGCCTCAAAAAACAGAATGGGGTTGAGGAGAATGGGATGGGTTACGCCAAAGTATTCCCTCCTGATGTCCACATCTTGCCTGTCTCTCCCATTCTTTCCACCTTTCCTCTCTCGAACTCACTCTGTCTCACTAGCTCCCCCCGGGGTCCCCTTCCCCAGAGGAAGCCCTGGGCATCTGTTCCTGAGGCAGGTGGCCTGCCAGATTCAAAGCCCTGAGCATGGTTGTCTCAGGTGAGGCAGAGGAAGTCTCTTCTGCCATTTGATCTTTATGCTGCTCAGGCATCTCGTGGTTACAAATAGCTCAGCCCTCCGCGTGCTGACGGCGGCGCAATGGGACATTACAGTAATGTACCCATTCAAACAGAGTGGATGCCAAGATTGCTACAGCAGCTTTTAGCCACGGAACATTTAGCCTTCAATAATAGCATTCTGGGTCCCTCTGGAAGCATCCTCGCAGATGCACCTGGGATATCCCTGCCCCCACCACAGCTCCGGGATGGAAAGAGGGACAAAGAGTTTCCATTTTTGTTGAGGAAATTCAAATAAGGAAGCATCATGCAGAAAATAAGAGAGTGAGAGCTGATAGATGCTATAATCATAACGATAACATGCACATCCTCCACACTGATCATAGGCGAGATCTGCTTAATGGTTCTGCTTTATAGATGTGGTCAATGAGATCAGGAGACATGGTAGCTGTCCCGGACACATGGGATAGCATCACACCTTACAACACTTCTTCCCCATGCTTTTGACCTCTCAGACAAGAAAAGTCATTTAGGGGCTGGCCTCAGAGAAATACTAGACTCAGCACAAGCTGGCCTTTCTTTGGCCCTTCCAAGCCCTAGTCTTGAGGCACCCATGCTGTCCTGAGATCTTGACTCTGTGCCTTCCCACCCGCTGGTGCAGCATTCCCCAAGAGCCAGCAGAATTTACATAGCAGGCCTTACCTAAGGTAGGAGCACTGTAAATTGTCAAGGCTGCAACCACCAGAGGCCTTGACCTCTGGATATCCAGGCAGAGAAATGGTGTGGGAAGATGTCCTAGGCTCTATTAGTTCCTGTTACTACTACTTATTTAATGAAAAAGAAAACGGAGGGGCCCTGAGTTGGGTGTCACCCTCCCCCCAGTTTGCCAACGCTGTACCATCTGTTATATACTGGAATTCCCTAGGACACAGAAGACCCATTCTGCAGATAATAAGAGAGAGGCGCAGGGAGCTCCCAGACTTAGCCAAGGACAAGTAGAAAGTGTGGACATGCAGTAGTTCCCTGGGGTCCTAATCCTTCTTCCGTTCTGCTGCAGTGTTAATCCCTGCTCAGAGCTCCCAAGGTAAATACTTATAAACTCTTGGAACTCAAGAAGTTGTGGAGTAAAATTCCCAAATGTTCTATGGCTCCTCGGATACTTCTTATGACCCAGCTTTGCGATGTGACTGGAAATGCCTGGAGAAGGCAAAGGTGGGCAGGGGCAGGGGCTATCGACTATTGTTCTGAGGTCCACATGAAAGGATTCAGGCAGCCTCTCTCCTCCCAGATTCCACATTGGATCTCATTATTACTGCTTTTTAGTTAGTTCTGTTTTTGTTGGTTTTGGTGGGTCTAGGATGGCTGCCACAGTCAAGGCGGTTGGGTCGGAACCCGCAGTTCTTCATTCTAACAGCAGAGGGTGCTCCTGTCTTTGGAGAATGAATTGTGTCTCACACAGCCCCATCCTCATCCACCCCACAAGGCTCTTCCTTCTTTGGTACCCATGCAGGCTAAGGCAAAACTGCTTGGGAGAGAGAGGGCTTCCAGGCTTGCCAGTTGCAGATCCTGGCACATCTGTCAAATTGTTCTCTTCGGAGCGTGGAAGCATCAACTCTGGAGAGGAAATGGAGGGGAAGAATTTGCTAACTTGGCCACCTCTTCATATTTCCTTGGACAGGTCACCAAGCCCTTGTGTGTTAGTTTCTGCATATCAAGAGGAGATTATTTTAAAATCCATTATCTCTAATGCCCTCGCCAGGGCCCAAGCCTAGGGCTCTGGGTCTGAACCTTTCCCTCAATGTTTTGTGGAGCATACTGGCCTCAGCACTCTGACATGCTGGAGCCAGGGGCCTGGAGGACACAGAGGACTAGGTTGCCTGAGAGAAGCAGACTCTCTTTTCCTGTTCCTTGAGGAAGAAAAGTTGTCTGTTCACCACGTCCTAAAGACAGTTTAAGCATCAGCATGGATGCTGTGACCATCTTGAAGGACCACGCTCATCACAACACTGTCTGTCTTGAGCTCTGGCCTGAATTGGGAAAGGGTTTCCTGCACTGAGGACAGGACAGTGTGACAGAATGGGAAAAGTTGAGCTCTGGTCTTGGCCCTGCTAGGACCTCTTTGGGCACATAAAAGAAAATCTATTGTGTCTTTGAGCCTTAGTGTGCCCATCCATGTAATGGGTGGCTGGCATTGGTTTCTAGGCCTTTCTAGTGTGGTGGCTGTGGTTCTGAATTCTTCTCAAGTATACCTTTATATCTGGCTCTGTGGAAAAGCAAGAGGAAGGGACCAGTTCTGGGAAGAGAGAAAAGGTAAATGGGAGCTGTTGGAAACATGTATCCCCCTGTCCTGTAGAGGGTCTTGGTGAATTAGAGGCATTTTGGCAGTGCCCTGAGTATGCCTTCTGTCTATTTATCTAGTCAGAATATAGACATTCAAGACATCCAGAAACTGAAATAAATAAATAAATAATGGCATAAGAGGAGATAAGCTATATTTATGTGTGTACTTGTGATGCAAGATACAGTTGCAATAAAAATGCAAACCTAACACTTGCACAGGTGAGCATCATCAGTAAACACTGGCCCAGCATCTCCCCTCACAGACCTATACATAAACTCACACACAAGTTAGTCCCCTCTTCTCAGGCACACTATCACATTGATCCCTAAGGCAAAGAACCATTTACTTGAAGAAGCATGTCTTACAAGATATTAATAAAAGATGTGCCACATTTTAACTTTAAAAAACTCTGGAGGATGAGGGGAGGAGAATGGAGGAAGACAGAAAGGCAGGCCTAATTGAAACACACTTCCCATGCCTGGGTTTCCATGTAAGCACCAGACTTCAGGACACAATCAACCAGATTTTCCAAATGCATTGAAAACACTTGCCAGCTGCTTCTGAGAGACTCCACTGATGGAGGACTGAGCTTGCTCTGACAGGTCCGCAGGAAGGAGGTCTCCAGGAGAGCTCATCATGAATACCAAGCTGGACTACATGGAGCTGAATGAGATCTTGGGGTTTTTCGTAGGAGATTGGGGGACCGAGGTTGAGGGATGGGAAGGGGTCTGATGATTTCCATGGATATCTGAATGAGCATTCGTGGTAGTGGATAATGTGACTTTTCTGCCACCTGTGTCACCCTCCAGGCCCAGACACATGTATAAACACACAAAAAGGCTGTGGGACCTGCCATCTTAAGGGTGGCTCCTGGTAGCCCAATCCTCTTGTAAATGCTCAACCGACCCTTGTTCTGGTATGTCTGAGGATCGGGGTTCCATTCTTCAAGGCTCTTTTGTTCCCAGACCACCTTCATGGCTCTACCATGTGTCCTCTTTACTACACCAGTGTTGGGTCTAAGGGGCTACAACTTGTTTATCTTCTATTGCCCACCTCTGTTCTTTCCTCTGCCCTCCTCTTTCTCAGACAGAAGCTTCTATAAAAAAAAGGAGACTTGGTGTGAGCATAGTCACCTGAGTAGACAGATTTGACAGGTGTTAGGTAGAATGCCACCAAGGTCGCTCCTGTGACATGATCAGCTGCAGAGATCAGAAGAGAGAAGAGGATTTGCAGAAAGGTGGAGGCCATGTATGGTTGGGCAGTGGGACCTGGTCAGTGGGCCACAGGTCAGACACTGAGCCCCAAGACTGTTTCTTATGGCCCATTCCTGTGACCTAGTTCAACGCATGGTCTGTGGTTAAGACTAAGCCAGCCATTCCTCTTAATCTTTGCCAAAGACAAAGGGACCAGAGAGACTCCACCCTACTACGGAAGATCTTTGCTTCCAATCCCAAAGCCAGATCCAAATGTGTAAGAGCCAAGAGCCATCCTCTGGAAAAACCTTCTTTTCTTAGCTGTCCTGGTCACTGACTAGGGCTGAGTGTCAGGGTTTCTGTAGGTCTTGCCCCTGTCTGCTTCCATGGGGACCCAACATGAGATGTGATGTGCAGGGCACTCAGGTTCTGGATAACCCAGGTGGAGTAGAGGCACATGGCTCCCTCTCCGGGCCTCTGATGAGGTTTCCTGCCCCTGTCCCATTCCTTTCCTGTTGGCTTATGAGCTCTCCTCATCACCCATTAGCTTTCTTGCCTGGGCTCCAGCAAGTGGGAGGCAGATGATCAATTCTCCTGCAGCCACCATAGGGAAGGGACTTGGCCGGAAGCCTCTCCATGAGTCAGAGGAGCTGAGTGTACCTCTGTGTTGTCCTTCCAAAGACCCCACAGGTGACTGATGGCAGGCTGCTGCCTCTGGAGATGCTTTGAAATATTTTAATCAGTGACTGTGGAGAAAAGCAATCATAAAACACCACAGATTTGGGGTTGAGGAGATGACTCAGTGGCTAAAATGCTTACTGTGTAAACTGAAGACTTGACTCTAGATCCCAAACAGCAGCTGGAGAAGCCAGGAGTGGCAGCATGTGTCTGTAACTCTAGCACTGGGAGAAGGGTGCCAAATGGAGACCCCCCTAGTGTTTACCTGCCAATCCCCTCTAGGCACATCAATCAGTAAGTTTCAGGTTCAGGGAGAGACCCTGCCTCACAAAGTAAGGTGGAGAATGAAGACAGAAGATACTTGATGTTAACATGTCTGTCCCCCATATAAAACAAACAAACAAACAGAACAGAACAGGTTTGACCATCAAGAGCAATACAGGGAATCTACCTGGATGACCTGAAGACTGTAGCCATCTTTATTTTTCAGAGTACTGCTCTGCTGGAAAGTTCCTGGTCACTATAAGGCATATGGCAGGGTCCTCCCTGGATTTTATATCATCTGGACTAGGTTATCCACTGTCTCTACTATTTGGAGGAAACCTTCATTAGATTTGTTTATGCATGAAGGCAATTTGAACATCAAAGATCTGGGTGTTTTCCTGTACAAGAAGATTAGCAAGGTCCTTCACATACTGGGCCATGCCACCATAAAGCAATCAGGCTTCCTGGAACTGCCTCTAAGGTGGAGTGCTTTGTCCTGCTCCTGGGGAAGTGATATTCCAAAACTGTAGCCTTGCTTGTGTTTGCTGAGAACTTATTATTCTTTATGACTCTCAGGGCAGTTTCTTAGAGCAGTAACACTTCAAGTTAGCCATAAAGAAGGACTGACTTCTAGCTATCAATATTTATAGGGTAGGGTTTGTCTGGACTTTAAGCATTGATGAAGGATAAGATCATTCCTGGGTACCTTTTAAATAAGGCTTGGAGGTATTAAATATTTTAATACCCTGTTACCATTTATTCCCCAGTCCTTCTACTTTCCAGGATCATACTGATACTTGACTTAAAGGTCTCTCCTGCCCCAGCACATATACCTGACAATTCTGCATCCCTAGCCATCGTGTCCAGGAAAATGAGGATGACCTCCGAGGCAGCCAGGGGCACAGGGTACAGGTCTGTAAATCTTTGCTAGGCCTCCCACCCTGGCTGGGAGCCCCTCACTGCCACAGTGAGGCAGGTTTCCTAGCTTCAGTGAATTCTGGAGGGGATTGACCTAGTTTCTAGAGTCTAAAGGGTGACAAACTTCTGTAAGTGGGCGATAAACAGTTTCTATTAGGAAAAAAAAAAAAAAAAACCTATTTCCAAAGGGGAACAGGCCTCCGAGCCCATCCCTCTTAGAGACAGCTGTGCTCTAAGGGGAAGGCTTTAGACTTGTGTCTAGAGGGAACTGTTGCCTGGATGGCTCCCTGAAGAGTGGGCTAGAGCTGTGTGCAAGGTCCTCGGGGACCAGAGGTGCTAACAAGGCTCATGCCTGTGAGAGCCCAAGGGAGTCTGTGGGGTGAAGCCTGAATGACTGGGGATGTGGTTCATGGCGGCTCTTGGCTTGCAATGTTGTAATGAAAGGCTGTCCTCTGTCCAAGGAGGCACATCCAGACACCCATATGCCTTCCTGCTTAGTAGCTATTACTATATAGGGAAAATGAGACTTATAGAAGTAAAATAATTGGCCTATATTTATCCAGCATTAAATGTCCAAAAGCCAGAATTGAATCCAATGGTGTTTCCCTCCTTTCATTATCATTACAGAGTTGCATGAGGTCCTTTTCATGCACACATGTAACATACTTTGAGCATCCCCCCAATGATCCATTATCCCCTCATCCCTGCTTCCACTAGTGCCCTCTCTCTAAGACAGTTTTCATCTATTTTTATGTCATTACTACATACTGGTTTTGTGCATCTATACTGTCTAGAAACCACAAATGAGAGTAAACACAAGATATTTGTCTTTCTGAGACTGGCCTAATTCCCTTAATATGATTATCTTCAGTTGGATCCATTTCCCCACAAATGGCATAACATTATTCATCTTTATGGCTAAAAAGATTCCATTGTGTATAGAAACCACATTTTCTTTATTCGTTCCTTTGCTATTGGATACCTGTGGTATTCCTTTTCAAATCAGGGTCTTTCCCCCTATAACAGCTCTTTCCTATCTCAATGTTAACTGACACAAGACTCAAAGGGGTATAATTAAACATGTCTTCTGACTCTGTTGTCCCTGGGGCAGAGCCTGAGGATTTGCTGGGAACCAGACCATGTGTGCCTAGGATGGTCAAGCTGGAGTAGACCATCTCCTGTAGAGACCTCAAGGAGGCTGCCCCAGGAGAGTGCTGTTCCTAGAACAGAATGCTCTTAGAAGGCAAGAGCCTTAAGAACAAGGCCAGTTCAGGGTTGTGGGAAGCAGGCACGCAGGTGTGGGAGGGGCATCTGTCCTGACCTCATCAGAATGTCCAAGAGCAGCAGTACAGCATCTGCCCAAACCCTATCCATGGTTCAAAACTCCAACTCTTCAACTTCTTCATTTGTTTTGTGACTCATTGATATCATCCAGGTATGCCTGTAACAATGTCTTTCACGCTTCCTGTTCTCTTTGCTGTGGAACTTCCTGGGTAAGAGTTGGGGTGTCATTTGGGGAATCTGACACAACACACAATAGAGACAGATGTACGCAGCCAGGCTTCGCACAAGCTGGTACAGCATGCTCCAGCTCCCCTGAGACACTTACTCTTGGGATATAGCTACCACACTATGAAGAAGCCCAGGCAGCCCAGATCAGAGGCTTCATGCAGGTGTCTGACTAATAGCCCCAAGTGAGGCCAGGTGCTGGAAGGAATAGGTGACTTCAGTCTTCAGTTACTGACACCCCGCCTTTCCTCATCTTCTAAAGTACAACGTTCCCAGTGCTACCGACTTGGGATTTATTAGTCAAGTACATAAGCCTTTGGGGAACATTTTTTATTCAAACCACCACACAAGTACCTTACTTCTCATGTGCTTTCCTATGCGTTCGACTTCTTTACAACTCTAATTTTACAGTAGGAAAACTTCATTCTCAGATTATCTCATGGAGATTTACCACGAGAAAGTACCAGCCCAAGGTTGTTTAGAGGCTGAAGCAATGCTAGCGTGACCCTGGGCCTGCCCCCAAATCCAAACACTTCTGTGAGATCTGGGTTGCCTCAGCCCCACCTGGTCTAGTCTGGCCTCACTCAGGCCTTGGCAAATAAAACGTCACTCACCACCTGGCACCAAGCCACGGATGGCTGGTGACATCCCCTCCGCATAAATGGTTTGATTTGTGCTTTTAGGACCCATCATGTGAGAAGAAAAATCTCGAATGTTGTTTAATAAACAGAGTTCGGGTGAAAGCAGTGGGGTGGCAGGTGTTATTTATCAAATGTTGGGAAGTTCGTCAGGGAACATCAATTTCAAGGGACTATTTCAGAGGAGGCCGAGGAAAAGTGTAGGGCTCAGCTCACCCAGGACCTGAGAAGCAAAAGGTAATGAGCACATGCTGGCACTTTGAATCCCATTCAGTAGCTGAGTTTTGTGGGGTTTTATTTTGTTTTTTATTTCCTCTGTATCCTTAGGGACTCTTTAGAAGCACTATGGCTTGGCATGGACATACTTGGACCATCAGCATTCTGGACAGAGTGACAGAAATAAAAGCCTCTGGAAAAAAGTGCCCTTATCATGTTTGCCTCCCATCCTCGGGCACACCCTGATTCTGTGGTGCATCTGAATCCTATGTCTGTAATTCGATCCTGTCTTTCCACTAGCCTGGGATACTGCACAGAATCAGTTGCACCTGGCATCAGAGGCGTGGTTGTGTGAGGTCACAGGGGCTGTGCTGGAGACCAGAACCCCTGTCACTGAAGTTCATCTATCAAATTCGTGGTGGAGGAAAGGTCTTCATTAGTCACCCTCTTCCTGAATTGATAAAGAAGGACACTCCTTTGGGGACTCCTTTACCTTTGGGTTTTGATGGTAAGGGATGCCTTGATCTTGAACTTCTGCTTTCTAGCCCATGGAACAACATTTGACATGCTGTATGTGACAATCAGCTTTAGGTGTTGATTGGTTAGGCTCTGATAGTAAATCCTAACCCAGGGATGGTATTCTATAGATATTTGAATAGCATCTATAATCAGTTGCCTAACCCTAGCAAGGGTTACCCCTACACTATAATGGGAAGTGAGGATATCATTTTCTGGTTAAAAGCCTTATGAATACAACCAGGATTTCCTGAAAAATAAATATTTCTTAAAACTACTGCACCCATTTCTGCCTGGGTTTCTAGCCTGCTCTACAGAGTTCACACTTCCTAGCCCTGCAAACACGAGTCAGTTCTAAAAACACACACATGTGTATATGGGCATGCACACACTCACTTTGTTGATGATAGTTCTCTGAGAACCAGGGCTGACCCAGTTGTAACCATGCATAAGACATGTTTATTCCCCATGACAGTCCCTTGGCCAGGTTTCATGTGTGATGACGTGGAGGTTGGGTGAGAACACACACATTTCCTGAGAGTATGTCTTGTGGACATGGTGTGCTGGGTGGAATCTGTGGGGAATGGTGTGATAGAAAGAATGTAGGGCTGATCATCAAAGGCCAGAGATCAGGCCTCGGTGATGACTTACATCCTCATTGCTCATCTGTAAAATGAGAAGCATCCTAAGCACTGAGCATAGTCAATTAAGAATGGAAAGTTAGTTGGAAAAAAGTATCCCACTTTACTGTGTTGAGTTGGCATTGTACAGAAATTAACAACCATATTGGTCTAGAAATGTTGAACTTAAATTTTTTTTCCATTTGTACAGGGGTAACACACTGTATGAAATATGTAAGGTCTTATATACATGGGTTTGATTACAAAAACTAATAAAATATTCTCTAAATAATGAAAACAAACAAACAAACAAACAAAAGGTTGGAAAGTTAGAATATTTAAAATATTTAGTAATGGCCACATTTCATTTGGTGTCTAAAGGCTTTTTTTTTTTTGGTAATTATTTCTTTGGATTATCTAGGGCAGTTTATTGTTCTTTTGGAAAGAATGTGCCAGTGGGTAGAGAGGCTCGTCTCTCTTTCCATCCAGTGCTAGCATAGCTAAACAGGAAGACAGAGATTTCAGGGCTACTGTCAAAATCGGTCAAAATTGTCAATAGATACAAAGGAAGTGTACCAAGGACTCTGCTATGTGGTTGATGAACTCAGCATTAGGTGACAGTGGGGATGCAGAGGATCACAGAGCTGGTTTGGCTGGGGAGCCGGAGGGGCAGTTGTAGATCTTTTAGCTGTCAGAATTCTGCAGCAACCTTTCAGGTACACTTTTCTCTTCTTCCCTGGCTCTGCAGAGTCAATGAGCCTGGAGAGCTGGAGGCTTTGGGGTCCAAAATGCTCTTGGACATTGGTCCTGTCCAGTAGGAGGAGGGAGCTGTAGGCAGACGACAGGAGCAAGGCTTGTACGGGGAGCACAGGGTGGGTTGTCTCACAAGTGAGGATGAACAGTGGTCTCAGAAAGCACTGAGTCCTCATCAATACACTGCCTATAGTTCTCTGTTTTGTGACTGCTTCCTTGCCTGTCTTTTAGACTCTCCTAAGAGTTTGTATAGCCAAATGTCAGCATGTCCTGTATGTTGCTGCATACTGTTCAATGAACAGATAATGGAGTCCTGGGATGATGGTCTTGTCCATTGGTCACCATTAACTGTGGTCACATGGCTGTGTGTACTACATCAGAGGCTCCTTGAGAAAGTGGTGGAGGAAACAGAATAATGTAAAGGAAGAGGAAAAGAGAAGAAGGAAGCAGGAGGGGACAAGAAGACATCATTAGTAAAGAAATACGGAAAAAAAAAAAAAACCTTCTATCCTCCATGGGCATGCAACTTCTGCTTGGGAGGGTAAAACTCACTGATACTGAGTTTTGCTCAGTCAAATATGAGGAGCTTCGGCCTGCAGCATCCACTGCTACAAAATCAACAGCAAGCCCATGTGGGTCCAGGCAGCCTTTGAGGAGTTAGCCTGTGGCTGCAAGGACAGAGAGAGCCCATGGTCATCCCCAACAGGGTGTGGTGCGATTGGGTGAATGAGCACTAAACCTGGAGTGACAGAAATTGGAAGTGGCTCACTGGCAGGGTGGTGACTGTTCTCTGTGCTCAGAACACCCAGACAAAGCAGGAGGGGGTAGGGTGCTCCTGGATCCAACTGCGATTGATGCCTTAGATCCTGCGAATCTCAAGTTGTCAAGGCCCTTCTTCCTTAGAGCACATTGGGCCGGCACAGTCTTGCATTAGTTAAGAGTTAATTGTCAGGTAATGAATTCGATTTGGCTCACCATCCTGAAATCCCTTCTGCTCCCAGCTGAACACCAGTAAATCATTTGCATCACAAATCTTCTCTTCCCTGGATGCTCAGCTCACCCAAGCTGTTGTACAGTCCCTTCCTGTCTCTCTGGTCTTGAAAAATCAGTGTTTCCTTGTTAGAATTTGAAAGATGAAATTCATGCAAGAAAACTGAGTTTGGGGAAGAGTGTTTTTGAAAAGTCTGGAACAGTGGTCCTCTCTAGGTGTGGTCCAATGAGCTACCAGCACAAATACTCTGGTAACTGTTGAGATATGTGCACATGGAACCAAATCAGATAGTTGGGGCAGAGCCTGGCATCCCTTGTTTGAACAAGCTCTCTGGTGTACAGACAGTTAATCACTAGAGCCGTTGGTCTGTGTGGTGGTTTGAGACTGTCTCCCACAGCCTCACATGTTTTGACACTTGTACCCAGTTGGTGGGGATGTTTGAGGGAGTTATTAGATAATGCGGCCTTGCTGGAGGAAGAGCTTCAATGGGGGCTAGCTTTGAGAGTTTGTAGCCTTGGTCCACTTTCAGTTTGCTCTCTGCTTTGAGAAGCTCTTTATGGTTGAAGATGTGGTCTCTCAGCTTCCTGTTCTGATTGCCAGACCTGCCGCTTGCTGCCATGGTTCCCTTCATGATAAACTCACATTCCCCTGGAACCGTAAGTGCAAATAGACTTTTTTCCCCCTGTAAGTTTCTCTTGGTCATGGTATTTTATCACTGGAACAGAAAAGTAACTGGCAGGCTGGCTAGCAGGATTCAACTTGGCACAGACTTGCACTAAATTAAAGCTAATGCCGGATAGTTAAGAACAGATTCTGCAGCATTTCTACAACTCAGGGTTTCTTTCAATGTAAAGCCAACTTCCCTCAGAAGTTTCCAGATATTTATGAGGACTTTTGACTTAATTATTCTACTTTGGTGGTATCTAGAATCATGTTCAGCTGAGGAGAATAAAACTAAATGTCAATGGTGTAAACACATGTTTTCCTATTTGATGTGTAAAGAATTGGGTGTGGAGAGTCTGGAATTAGTGTGGATTGTGATCATGCCTTCTTAGGGTTCTTCTCTCCTCAGCATAACATCTTATGGCCTGAGGTGTCTCTTCAAGATCCAATGTTATGTCTGCATTCAAGTGAACAGAAAAGGAAGACAAAGCCATGGCCATTTCCACCAAAGGCAGGTCGTAAAAGTTGCACATAGCCCTTCTTCCTCATAGCTTACTGCCCCAAACTCAAAACTCTTTGCTCTTCTTGACTGCAAGGGAGGCTGGAAAATGTGGCTTTTATTCTAGGTATTCATGTACTTTGTAGCAAATTGGGAAACTGTCTCTGAGAGAGAGCAGGCCCGAGTAGAGACTACTAGTCATAAGCTAATAGTCATTGCGCAAGTGCATGTCTGACACTCCAGGTTCTCCTCTGTCCTCAGGACATCCTCAACATTGGCTTCCTACCATGAGTATTTAGGAAGTGTCTTTAAATCACTGTGAGCAGTCTTTCCCTGATAGCCTGGAGCTTTCCCTTCCCATCCCTGCTGCCTGAGGCTTTCTAGGACCTATGGACTCTAGGTGCACAGAGTCAGTGGATACTGTCAGAATCCCAGTGACAGCGGATATACAGAATCCCAGCGACAGTGAACATACAGAATCCCAGTGACAGTGGATACACAGAATCCCAGCACACTACTGCTGTGCTGGTGGTGACTGCAGAGCTGGGGTGAATGTCTTAGCCCTCTATGGCCCTTTCCTGCCTGTAGAAAGGGGAACTACAGCTGGTCCTTTGGATCTCCCAGCTCTAACAAGCTCTCCTTATTGGCTTCTCTCCTCATGGTTGGTGACTGGGGTGGGGGTAGGGGACAGCAAAGACGTGAGGGCTGTCCAGCTAGCTAACTGCTGCAGTAGATTGAGTACTGTTAAAATCAGCCTTGGCTTTGGCAGGAAATCCAACTTGGGGCTTGATTTCAATAAAGGCTTTGGAGAAAGTGACTCTGAAAATGAGTCATGTGATCTGTATTCAGATAAGACCGAACGGCCTGGAGAATTCTGGAAGGCTGGCTGGACCTGAGATCATCTGTCTGCTATTGTTCCTTCTTATCCCCAACTTCACCCCCTCACCTCTCCCATAGACATCTGGCATATTAAAATGGAGCAATCCAGCAAGCAAATAAACCCAGAGGTCACAGAGGAGAAGTCACTGGTCCAAAGTCTTATTGACCAGTGAGTGAGATAACATTATTGATTTTATCACCTGGATGAGAGCTGCTGAGAAGTCACCAGAGAGCCTGGATGTAGTGACTGTATTGGGCTCTCTGCATTTGAAGAAACTCTGACCTCCATCACCCCTACTCAGTCACCTGGGAGCCCTTAAATGAGACCTTGGTTCCTAGAATCTACAGCTTCCTCCTTTGATACATGGTCACTGTAACCACGCACATGATTTAGAAAGAATTAGATATAAATACTTAGAAAACCCCTCGATGTTTCTGCAACTATGTTTTACACTTCCTCCCCACCTGGACTTCCATGAGTCAGTGCTTCTTCAGATGTGATGGTTCACTGATCAGGGTCCCCTAAACAGACCTCAGTCTCCTTGCTTAGCCAAAATGTTACAGACAGTTTGCTCAATAAACCCTGAGCGATGCTCCTGGAAAGATAAGCCTGGGCCTTGAACTTCAGGTCTGTGATCCAGCAAGATGAAGGGGTCACTAATGTTGGGTACTACTGTCCCCAGTACAGGCTGGATATTAGCATATAAGCCTGCCACAGTTCCGCTTTATCTGGAGCAAAGTGAACATTGGGCTTAGGGACAGGATTTGGGCAAAGTGAGGTTGTATGCAAACATTGACAAGTGAAATCATGATGGCCCCAGATACCCGTGGTTTGTTCACATGGGGCAAGGGTGTGAGCCATGAACTCTGGGGCCTGAGGACTGGCTGCAGAAGGGGAGTTTGGGGAAGTGGGGGGGGTGTGTGATGATTGGTTTTAATGTCAGCTTGCCACAAATTAAAATCACTTGAGTAGGGAACTTCAGCTGAGGAACAGTTCTGATTACCTTAATTGTTGTGGAAGCCTCATCCTAAATGTGGGCAGCACTCTATGGCAGGAGCCCAGATAAGAGCCCAGATCAACGGGGCGTGGCAGAAGGAAGATTATCTTTCTTTTGCTTGCTTGGCCAAGATGATTTACTTTCACTGATATCAGAACCAGCATGTCCAGGCCTCCATCATTGACTAAGGACTATTGACCAGGAGCCCTCCAGGTTTTCAGTACCTGATTGGGACTGCTGAGGCATCCACCCTTATGAACAGAGCATCTGTTGGCTTCTCAGCCTCTCCAGTACAAGGTGGCCACTGTGTATAGAAAGAATTTATTAAATCAGCTTACATTGAAGTGGAAATAGCAGCTGTCTTATACTTGAGAGGCTGAGACCTAGAAGTAACTCAGTCCTTGAGGGTAGGTATCTAAGCATTGGGACTACTACAAGTTTTTATACACACACACACACACACACACACACACACACACACACACACACACACACACACATTGAACCCCTGACTGATACTGAAGAGAGGAAAAGAAGGAGTTCCTAAAGGGCTCAAAAGAGTGATCTTCCCACTATCACTTTCTCTGGGAGGGCCAAACTCTGCCAGCTGGAGTATCCCTGACCTCACTAACTCAGGACACTTTGTTGCTGGCTGGCTGAGGCTGCATCCTCCTAAGGACAGGCTCTCTGTCTTCCCCATTTGTGAATTCCCATTGTCTAGAACTCACCAGGCACTTGTGAAGTTAAATTTAATCAATTACCTTACAATTATCTCCCATGCAATTTGTCAGTCAATCACGAGCCAGGTCCTGGGAGGCAGGATACTGGTGATGTGTAAGGGGATTCCTCTCTCTCCTCCAGGCGTGGAGTCTACCTTAGACTCTTAAGGACCTAGAGAGAGAGGATTGGTCGGGAGAATGAGGCCTCTTAGGTAAGTGGTGTGGCCCAAACCTCTGCCATCTGGATATTTTTGTGACAACTCACAACAGCTGGAGCGGGTGGACAAGTGGCATCTGGGCAGCTGTTTGGATTTGCTTAGGGGGTGAGAAAATAGGCAAGAAGAGAGGGCATAATGGTGGCTTGTGTAGTAAGCTGCTGGGAGTTAATGGGAGGGACTGGAAAGGGGAGTCTCACTAGAAGAGTAGAAAAGATTAAGAACCAGGAGAGGGTTTGGGTGCTGTAAGGAATGGGGAGTCTTCCCATGCAGGAGAAGCAGGATACAGTGATCGGGTATATAAGCACTGTCCAGTCAGGAGCAGAGACGTTGAGTTCTGACAAACGAGAAAGACACTGGGAGGTGAGAGAGCTTCCCCACGGTCTTTCTCCATGTGTCTCTGATCTCTTTAAGCGCTCAGCAGTTTGCACTATGCCAGCATGTGGGCTACAGGGACTTCTCTTATTGGCTCATTCACTTGTCCTCTTGGAATCATTTTGCTGATACCTATTGTGTTCCAGTTACTATGGAAGGGCAGGGATTACTATGGAGGACACAAACCTTCCAAGCCCCGCCTTGTGTCTCCATCTTCACATAAAGATTGTGATGAGCTTTATGTTCTCTGGTCCTCCCCCCTCCTGAAGAGGCTGACTGATGAACAGAGAAGGGGGTTCTATATAGTGAGGTGTGGTGATTGACAGGCCACCATGTCAATTTCTTCTCTTAGCCGCCAAGGCCTGTGGGGCTCACCCACCAATGCCATTCTACTTCTCCTAGCTGCAGCTGTCTTACCCCATAGGTAGAAGGGCAATCGCTGCTGAGAGTCGGCTCAGCCCTCCCATGCTTAATGCCAGTCAGTGATATTCCCAGTCCTAAGTGGTGGAGCCCACTGACTCTCTCCCTCTTTGTCTTTCTTGTATCTCCTTTAGGTCTGCTTCCTGAGCTGAGGAGAGAAAGATGCTCAGAATTCCTAGAGCTCAATCAAGCAGTGCCTGATACAAATCTGCCTAGGAGGGGTGGAGCCAGTGGTCAGGCCCACTCACTCCACTGTGCATCTACCCAGTCAGAAATCATTTGTTCCAGAGCCCAATGGGTCTGAGTAGGGACAAAGGCACTAGGGATAGCCACATATATTCTATAGGCTGGCCTGCAGCATCTCCATCATCCCGTTCAATCATCCAGACTTCTAGTCTTTGTGCCCTATCCTGCTCAGAGGAAATCTGGAATGAGGGCTTAGGGTAGGAATGGATTTCTTCTATCTATGCTGTTGGTGAGCAAAGTTGCTCTCCCCAAGTTTACTGGGACCCTGGTTGGTGGGACCTCAGTCAGTCTGCCCTTTTGGGGAGTTAGTAGTCTTCCCAGTATTGATGGCCTGGCCAGGCTTTCCCTAGTCTCCCTAGAGCTCCAAGGCTTCTGGGAATCTCTTCTACATGTGGACACCTCAGTCTCCAGAGCCTTCTTGCTTGAGTCTGTACAGAAAGCTCTCTCTTTTCTCTATATAGCAACAAAATATTGCAATGCAAGCACAGACCCCCACAGAGCCACCAAGGGGAATCATTTAAGTTGGCATCACTTTCACTAACCTCCTGCTGAAATATTTGCCAACCTGGCCGAGATTTTAAGCTGCTTGGGCCAAGGAACACCTGTGCCATTTCATGCTGCCCTTGAATGGATGGAAATTTCAGAGGCTGTACAGAGTCCAGGGTGGGTTCTGATAGCTTTGACGTTGAAGTCAAAGCAAGGCAGTATTTCTGATAGTTGAGGGTGAAGTTGACTCTGCAAGACTGAAACGCCCCAACTCAGAGTCCTGGCAGTTTGGACAAGAGCCTTCTTTGGGGTCAATGCATTAGCCAAGTGTAAATCTTGAGGCTTCTCCATAACCCTGAGACTCAATGCTTTACAATAAAAATACAGTCTGTTGTTGATCCATTTGTCGGGAGAATACTGAAGAAGACAATAGCCAAAGCCACCAACCAAGTCAGGTGGCAGAGCTCAGTCTGAAATCTGGCCCTAAATATATTTTATCTTTCTATAAAATGAAAAAAAATCTGTATGACTTAGTACAACCATTCATAATTACCAAGAGGAGGAAAAATAGGCAGCTCATTTGGAGAATAGTGTGTTAGGAAAAAAAAAAAGAGAATAATTACAAACGAAATCTGAAGCCCATCCCAGAGCCAGCTGCAATTCCTTGCCAGGCACCAGAGTTCGAAGAGGGAGACTCCGGCAAGGTCTTGAAGAGAATTACTTAATTTAGAGCATCGGGAACCCAACAATTATTTGCTTAAAAATAGAATTTGCTGAAACAACTCCAGCTTCTTATTCTTCTCACTGCATAATAAAGTAATTAGTAATTTGTGTCACTCTGCTAATGTTTCTCCTTCCAACAATCAGCGGCAGTGACATTGCTACCACACTGGGGTCCCACACGTGCACATGAGCATGCGAACACACACACACACACACACACAAGTATTTGAGCACACACATATTCACACCTGATCTCTGGAGGAGAGCCGCTATCATAGTTTCTGTTGTGGTTGTTTAATAGTAAAGTTCCCATATTATTGATCCATTACTGTTCTGAAGTGTGGGTTGTATTGCTATGTAAACTGATGGGTCTTCTTTACAAAGGTGTTGTGATGGCTAATTTTGATTGTCAACTAGGCTAGTTTTAAAATCACTTAGGAGACAAGACTCTGGGCATATTTGCAAGGGTATTTTCAGGGAGGATGAACTGAGGAGGTAAGGCCTGAATGTGGGGGCCACCACTCCATGACTTGGGATCCCGAACTGAACAGGAAGAGGAAGTGAGCGGGACACTACCATTTCTCTTGCTCCCATTTCTGATTGTTGTTGCAATATCAACAGCTGCCTCATGCTCCTGCCACTGTGATGGACTGTACCCTCAAACTGAGAGCCAAAGGATCCACCCTTCCTTCCTTCCTTCCTTCCTTCCTTCCTGCCTTCCTGCCTTCCTGCCTTCCTTCTTCTCTCCCTCCCTCCCTGCCTCTTCCTTCTTTCTTTCATCCATCCATCCATCCATCCTTCTTCCCTTTCTCCCTCCCTCTCTTCTTTCTTTTCCTCCCTCCTTCTTGGGCTGTGTCTTGTCATGTATCCTGTTATAGGAGTAAGCCATGTAACTGATACAAGAACAAACAGTAAATAAAAATTGCACCTGTAAGACTAAGAAGAATGAATCTCCGTAAAATGTAGCCGCTCTAAGAAGATTGAGGGCATGCTTATAAAGAGAATTTACATGCACTTTAATACATACTATGTGTCAGATTTATAAGCATTAAGTACAAAGTAGATACCCAAATATTTGGGGTAAAGCACTAACATTGGAAAATATATCCCTAAGTTTATCAAATGTTGCCTGAGTTTATTCAATAAGGCAATTTATTATGACACATGGGAATCTGTAGAAAAGAAATTCAAATGATTGGTTACCAGACGGAAATGATGCTGTAACCATTAGCATGTATTGAATATTTGCCCTGCATAGATGCTGTGCTGGGACCATGGGTTGGATTCTCTCCATTAACTATCATATCTCCCTGTCAGTTAGATTTCAGTGTTTTTCCATTTTAGACATGGCTGAGACAATGGCTTATCCAATGTACATTCTTCCCCTTCAAAGCAGCAAAGCCATCTTCCACTACAGCACCATAGTGTGTGTGTGTGTGTGTGTGTGTGTGTGTGTGTGTGTGTGTGTATGTGTTGGGAGGATTGGTGTTCTCTATCTCTTGAAGCCAAGACTGGCCGTGTGACTAATTTCTGGCCAAAGAGAAAGAAGCAGAACAGTGGTAGGCCTTCAAGAGAGGTCCCCGAGGTCCCCTTCTGCTGGGATGTCCCCCTTCTTGTCATTTCTCCTCTCTTGTGCCTCTTGCAGATGTCAGTTGACATGAAACTGTTACTAGGTGACACGAAATTCAATTTGGCTTCTAGATTTTAATGACTAGGAAAGAGAAATTATGTCTAAGAGATATTCCTGAAAGTATCAGAGAAATCAGACATTAATAAAAAAAAGTCACTGGCCCAAGTTGTAGAAGAAGTAGGAAATGAATGAGCCTGAGTCTTCTGGGTACTTTTCTTTTTAGAGTATAGGCCAAGCTCAGAAGGCAGCACCGAAGTTTAGGATGCTGAGCATAACTCAAAAGAAGCAGGGAGGTGGGTATCTGTCAAGAACTCGGACCCTGAAACAACTCTATGATATGGGTAAAGGTTACAGATGGCTACCTCATTGGAATACAGGCAAACCAGAAACTGTAGAGAGGATGTAATAGAAGTCTCCTGGTCCCTGGATGGGACTGCAGCCTCACTTCAAATTGCACTGATCCTGAATTATATTGATGTGGGCTAGTAGTGGCCTCCTCCTGCCAAGAGCAAGCATTAAAAAGACAACATTATCAGAAGCTCCGAGTCATCTCCTCCATTAAAAGTCTCAAACAAGGCAAACCTGGCAGATCCACCTTTAATAATTTAACTTAATAAAAATTTTCCAAGGTGCACATAAAATTTTATGGAGAGGAAGAGTTCATCATAAAGACATTTATAATATTGTTTCTGAAACTTTCAAAACTGAAATTTGCCAAACGAGTGAGAACATGCTGTGTTGGAAAACCTCAGCCGATATAGCTCTGGAGAAGAATCTTTAAGAACACTTGAGATGTGATGTTTTCCATAGGTGTCTCAGAGGCATCCTCCGGGCTACATGTTCTGCTGTGTGGCTTTGCTGTTGTCTTTTCATGAGTTTATTCATCCATCTCTTTAAATATAAGACCCTTAAAAAATCATAGACCAAATACAATTATTATCTTAAGCCACTGAGCTTTGATACTGTTTGCTCTCCAGCAAATGACAAGTTGGAAAATATGTAGAGATGTTTTAGAAACATTAAATGAAAAACATGTTACAAATCAATTCTTAGAGTATTCCACCACACACACACACACACTCACACACACACACACACAAACACACACACACACACAGACACACACACACACACACACAATGTGTGCACATAACACCCCGACAAGATTGGTGCCCAAATGTGACACTGATGTGTTGGATGGCAGGCAGGACTATCAGCTTCTCATTTTCTTCTTGTAGCTCACCTATTTTTCAGACTCTTATGATGGCTACGAATTGTTTTTATTCAGAAAAAATAAAATGAAATCATGTCTGGAAGACGTGTTGAGGACAGATAGGTCCTTATAACATATCATCACCTGCAAAAGACAAAGAAACAGTTTGTGAGAACAGAATGCTGTTGGCAATGCAACCTATCAGTTTATTCTTTTATTTTTTTCTTCACTCACTGCTCTGCCCAGGAGGAGGGATGATTTTCTTGGATGGGGAAATACTGCAATCAGAGACTCAGGGCTTTCTTTGTCTCTCCTTTGGGATAGACAGACAGGTCTGTATGCCAGGGCAAGACCTCTGGCTGCGAAGGGCTCTGCCGCCTGCCTCCAGCCCTGGGCTCACCACAAAGGAGCAGATCTGCCTTCTCTTCTCTTCCTGCTTTGGGGATAGGAGTAGACTCAGCAGCCAACACCCCACTTTCAGCTGGCTGGAACGGTGAGAATTCCATTGAGGACTAAAGTTGGAATAAATGACAAGTCAAAGCAAAAACCCATCATTTGGCTGCTGCCTCTGGCCACATCCATCCCCCATGCTTCTCCTTGTGTGCATTAGGGCTGGCACTTCTAACCTCTGAAGTCTGTACTTATTTATTAATGGATCCAGACAGTTCAAAAGGGAGAACGAAAACAGTCAAACCTGGGGGGGGGGAGTGAACAGTGGTGAATAATTGTCTTCCAAGTGTGGCAGTGACTGTAGTATGTTCACCTGTAGGTGTATCGGTATAATTTTGTAGGGAAACAGAAGTTGTTTTTATTGTATATCATAAGAATTATGGTAGAAAGTACATCAAAACATTCTCAGTGCTGGTCTCTGCATGTTGGGATTATATGTCTATTTATGGCCTTTGAGCTATTGCACACAAGCAGTGGTTTCTTTTGTAGTCAACATGGAAATCACTCTGATTTACTTAAACCATCAAGCATATTTCATTTTTAACTAAAAGTATCTTCTCGGAGCATATTCTGTGATCACATCTCTCTATGTCCAGCCAGTGTCCATGCTACAATGCTACTTCTCAGAATAGTCTAAGCTCTACTTCCAGCCTAGCAGCTGGGGCAGCATCACTGAGCTGGGTGGGGGAGGGGGAGAAGGTGATGGGAGTGTGCAAGAGGATCTCTGAACAGCCACATGATAGAAGCCTAGCAAAGTAAGCAGGAATTAGCAGGGTTCACTAACTCCTTTTTCTGCTTTGGTGGTACTGGAGACCAGAGCTTCTTCAATACAAGCCAGTGTTTCTCAATGAGCACAATCCCAACGTGCTTCATTGTTATATTGTTTTTTAAATGAAAGGTTTAGAAGGTATTTTAAAAAAAGAAGTGACTCTGTCTCTACACCCAGCTTGACTCAATAGTGACATCTGTGCATTATCAAAACCAGGAAATAGATGGGAGCAATCCAATTAATTTGATTGATTACAGACTTGGGTTTTTTGCACATGCTCATTTTTTTAATGTCATAAATCCTATGACATGCAGCCTCAATTCAGATAAAAAATTGTCCCATTACCACAGAAGAATCTTCTCCTATATAGCCATGCCTTCTCTATTTTTTTCTTAGCTCACAGCAATCATTGTCTGTTCCCCATCTCTATAATTCGTAAATACAATTTGTTTAATCATAAGAACCGTGGAGTGAATCAAGTCCCTAAGGAAAGTATATTGGAATCGTTACTCCCAGTGACTTGGCATATGACCATGTTTGGAGATAGGGTCTCTAATAGGAAGTTAAGGTGAAGTCATTAGGCTGCTCTATCTAAAATACATCAGGAATCCCATAAAAAGAACATACAAACACACATGCATGCACACACACACACACACACACACACATACACACACACACCACGCCACACTGCCTTTGGGACACAAGGCAGAGACCAGGGTGATGCCTTACAAACCAAAGTACCAAGATGGCCAGCAAAGCACCAGAAGCCAGAGAAGAAGCATGGAATAGAATGTCTCCTACTGCCTTGGAGCCAGCTCCACTGCGACCTTAGTCTTGAACTTCCAACTCCCAGAACTGAGACAGCAAATTCCTGTTACGCCACTACCTCCCCTTCCCTTAGTCTTTCATGGTAGCAACAAACTAACTGATACTTTTGTCTGAGTTAACCTCAAATCAGTGCCCAAAATCAGCTCTTAAGTTTTCAGAATTTCCCTTGAACTGGTATGAGTTTGTTTCAACATGCTATTGTAAGCATGGGCCATTCTAGAAGAATCAATAAATGAGAACCGATCGTCACACACAGACAGAGGACCCTTGCTGTGGTGGCCCTGACAGAACAGGAAGAGCAAGGTCAGCCTCCAGCCACCAAGGCTCCCTTTGGGATCTCATGCTCTCTGATACCATCAAAACCTACCCAGCAAAGCAGTGGCGGGCTCTACAGTGGTGAGAACCCAACAGGCTTGGGACTGAGACATCACAATGGTCACCACATATCACAGAGACCTTGTAGTTTCTTGTATCCAAGGCAGGTTTTGTACATCTTTTGGTCCATAAGGCTCTTTAGCCAAGGTTGATATTTTATAAACTGACTTTGAGTGACTTGCTTTTACATTGTATTTTCAGTTTTATCTTTTTAAACATGCATAATATTAAAAGCCAGTGTGTGGAATTTTGTTTGTGCTGTATTCTCAGGAGTGGACTGACTACTCACTCAAGAAGTTTTCTTTATCTGATAATAAAAAAAAGTATTGGAAAGTAGGATTTGACATACGGAAATTTAATTTACTGAAAACAACTTAGGCATATATATGTCCTTTAAATACAGTAAGTTTCTTTTGTGATAATCTGAAAATCCACCATTCCCTTCAAAGGAAAAGCAACTTCTTAACTAGGCTTCCAGTGCCAGGGAGGGATTAATTCACTCCATCATATGCTGGCTCTCTGTGCGGGTTAATTCTCCTCTTGCTGAGTAGCTTGAGGTGAGTGAGATGCTCTTCCCCACTCCCAGAACCGGCTTCTTCTCTCCCCTGCAACCTCTGTGCAGCTCCCCAACACCACACCACACTAATGACCCCCAGTGCTACCGCAGTATCTGTGTCTGTGACATTTGGATCTGAGCAGGGCATGTCTGCTGGTGCCCTGACTTACTGCAGTCTGATCATACTCCATCGTTGTCCAGGGACAGCTTATTTCTAACCTTGTTTCATAAAAACAAATGCAAGTGGAATGCCACCCCCACCCTGGAGACAAATGCAACCCAAGATTATTGCAGAAAATGTCCAAAGCAGCAGAATAAAAACACAATCGGAGGCCATATAGCTTAAGCTTATCAGGTATAATGTTTCAAATAGAAAATGTAGCTGGTGCTATTCTTTTGGAAGTTTGTAGAAGCTTTAGGAGGTAAGGCCTAGTGAAAACCAGTATGAGCCACTCGAGGGCAGGCTTGAGGTTTATACCTCTGCCATATTTCTTGGTGTTTTCTTTCTAGATCTGCTGTGAAGAGTCCCAGACATACTAGCAACATTAATGCCAACAGGTCCCAGCTGTACCAGACTGTACCCTCCAAAACTGTGAGCTAAAATAAAACCTCCCCACGCCTATGCTATTTTAGCTAAGTATCTCATCACAGCCATGAGGAAAATAACTAACAAACCAGGGTAGGTTTTTAAATGTATGTGTTTACTTAGACAACACCATCCTCCTTTCTTTATTCTCTAATAAAAATGTATAGGGAAATAAGGAAAATTTGTTGTTCCCTTGTCTGGGTGCCTGGAAGACTCTAGAATTGCCTCTGTGTCACCCAGTGGGTCCACAAGGAGGAGAGCAGTGAAGCCTACTTCTCTGTTTGTTCTTTCAAAGCCCTCCTCTTCACCAGTTCAGTTTTGACTTGTAATCTGTTCAGGGAAGGAAAGTCCGAGCAATCATCACACCATGCTGAGGCTATGTAGAAGAAGCTCAACCCATTGGGAGCAGAATGGTGATGCACCGGATTTCAGCTGGCTCAAATGTAATAAGTAAATCAGCATTCTGCAGAGCAAATACTACACATTAGAGAAAATGCGTGGTATGATGAAATCCCCCTAGGCCCTCTTCTAGATTCCAGTTCTGTTTTCTCACTCCCTCACAGTGGAGTGGTGCTGGATCCCAGCAGCTGGACCACAGTCAATGGGGGGGGGTGTTTTGACATCCTTCTTCCTCACTCTCTCCACTGCCACAAGAGTTTTGGGCACATTAGCATTTTGGTCAGTAATCTCCAGCCATTCCCTGTCATTTATATGCAGATCATTTCTTCTCCTGTCAAACTGGATTGAGACATCCCCTTAGAGGAAGCTGGTTCTGCCATCATTTCAGAGAAGGAAGGTGATGGTAATTAATGTGATTAAAAAAGAAAAAAAGAAAACCTACAAGTTGCTTCTGTTCTGTATTGAGCAGAGACTTTGGATTCTGTCCTGGGTTCTAGTCTCAGCCTTGCCAGTTACTTGTAGGACAACCATGGGTGAGGTATAATGTCCCCCTGCCATCCACTTCATCCTGTGTAAAATGGGAGGAGGTTTTTTTTTTTTTCTTCCCTGTGTTTTCACTGCAAAATAAAACTAGTGATAGATGTGGTATCTGATACAGAACACTGATGCTGTAATGATCACTTAGGGCAAGGTAAACCTAATTAGGACTAGAGTGGATCTGAGTGCTCATCCACAACTGGACAGAAGTGAGTCGTCATAGCTGGGTTGTGGCGAGCCGCTTTCTGGCCTGCAGAATGAAGAGTCACCACATGCACGATTCTTCTTGGATGGCACTTTATTGGAGTACAGCTCAGTTGAGGTAGAATGGTGGAAGAAAGACCCCGTGCCTGAAATGCAGCCTGCTTATATAGGGAAACAGGGACGCATGTAGCCATATGATTGGCGCCCAAAGTAATGCCTCATTAGCATATAGCTGGTGATAGGTCCAAAGTAATGCCTCATTAGCATATAGCTGGTGATAGGTGGTAAGGAGTGCCAAATTAGCATAGTCAGGGATCACATCGGATAGGTCACTACTCAGCGCCTAATTAGCATCTGGGGAACATGATGCAATGTTTCAGCAAGTTGCACAAGGGCCAACCGCGCCGTACACTGAGTGACCCAGACATTCTCTGAGAAGCTCAGGTCTTTGTAAGAAATGGTGGGTGAGTCATGACTAGCTGGGGTCAGAGATGTTGACTTGCATTTCCTGTCAGCTCCTCAACTCTAGTTCCAGAGATCCTATTACAGTTGGAGTCTGAAATGACCTCACAGGTTTGTGTGTTAGAACATTTGATCCCTGACTGGTGGTGCTGTTCATGGAAAACACAGAGCCTTTAGTAAAACCTAGCCCTGCTTCTAGTCTGGCTTTGTTTCCCGCCTCCCATCATGTGAACAAGCAATGGCTTCACACATTGCTTCTACCAGGGGTCTGCGCTGCTGTGATTCGCGGCAAGATGGACTGTCCCTGTGAGCCAAAAGCATTCTTTCTTCTCTTAAGTTACCTCTATCAGGTGATTTTTTTTTTTTTTTTTTTGTCACAACAATGACCAAAGTAACTAACAGAGATCTAGAGTGAGATAAGGGATTTTCTAACCTTCAGAGCGAAGCCTGAGCCAGAGCACTGATAGAAGACTTCACAGAAAAGAACACTAGGTTGTATAGGCTGATGCCAGAGGGGGAGCTGAAATTTAAAAGGTGTGTGGTATTATATGAAGCAGCAAGATCATTAACGTTTCAAGGTCAACAGCTTATTCAGCCTGAGGTAGGGGATTGGGAACAGCTCTTGAGTCCCATAATCCCCAGCGAGTCCTAGGTGGAAGGAGAGCCATGATTCTCTCCACAGTGCATTAGAGTGATCATGACTCAGACTGCTGTGAAGATGAGAGTGCTTAGACATGTATTCTGGAGAATAAAATCCCTATTTAAAAAGTTAGAGGCGACCAGAATGCACAGTCTCTTTCCAGACTTTACAAACAATAGGGATGCTTGGGCTTCCCTGAGGAACTGTTGTTATCATCACAGATAGTTCACGCTGATGTACCTTCTGTGTGCATTTCAACTTCTAAGTAACTTGGAGGAGTCTTTGGAGATGATTAAGAACAGAGAGCTGTTGGTAAAAGGAGAGGGCACAGAGTGTTATATTAGATATTTTGTCCTGTATAAAAATATTTAGATGGTGTCAAATACTTACTCAACACTCACTTAGTAACAGGTGCCCAGTAGAGGCATGATTCAAAGGCATGTAGCCAGGGTAGGCATGGTAAAAAAAAAAAAAAAAAGAAAGGAACATAGCCCCTGCTCTGGCAATTAAATATCATTAAATAAAAAGGTAATATTTAATTGGACTCTTTGTTCTACCTCAGTCTGTTATGAGGTTATGTTTTGGTACATTGTAAATATTTGTCCTTCTTACTGGTTTAATAAAATATTGGTTGGCCAGAGGCAGACAGGAAGTATGGGTGGGGCTCCAGACTAAGAAAACTCTGGGAAGAGGAAGAGTCAGAGAGAGATGCTGTGAGCTTCTGACTAGAGAACAAGATCTAATGGAACACAGGCAAGCCACAGGCCACATGACAGGACAGATGAATGGAAATGGATTAATATGTAAGAGCTAGCTAGAAGTATGTCTGAGCCATAGGCTGAACAACATGAAATCAATGTAAACCTTTGTGTGATTATTTGAGGCTAAGCAGCAGCAGGGCTGGAGAGGGTCCAAACAGGGCTAGGCTGGAAAGGCCAAAAGTCCGGGCCAGAAACTTTTTATCACAACAGTAACCCTTTTTTACATATGCAGCCTGGGCATCAGCACTACCTGAATCTGTTCCTCCTTCTAAATAACTGATTTGTTTCTCTCTTTCTGTGGTGGTTTGAAAGAAAATGATCCCCATAAGGAGTAGCACTACTAGGAGGTGTGGCTTTGTTGGAGTGGGTGTGGCCTTAGTGGAGAAAATGTGTCATTGTGAGGATGGGTTTTGAGGTCTCCTATGTTCAAGCTTCATCTGGTGTAGCAATTCAGTTCCTGTTGTTTGCAGATCAGGTAGGACTCTCAGCTCCTTCTCTAGTATCACGTCTGTCTGCACACTGCCAGGCTTCCTGTCATACTGGTAATGGACTAAACCTCGGAACTGTAAGCTATCCCAATTCAATGTTTTTCTTTATAAGAGTTGCCATTGTTATGGTGTTTCTTCACAGCAATAGAAACCCTAACTAAGACACTTTATTTATTGTGTGTAGTGTGTGCATACACGTGCACCTGTGTGTGTGTGTGTGTATGTGCTGACTGTGCCAGTGCGTGTTCCTGTGGAGGCCAGAGACTGATGTTGGGTGTCTTCCTCAAGTCCATTTTAGGTTTTCAGACATGGTTTTTTACTAAATCCAGAGATCACTGGCTGGCCAGGGAGCTCCCAGAATCTTTTGACTTTTCTCCTAGTACTCAGATTCCATTAGCATGCTGACATATCCAGCTTTTTATGGGCTCATTTGGAATCCAAACTTGGGAGTTCAAGCTTGGGCAACAGGCACTTTATCCATTTATTCATCTCCTCAGTTCCTCAAGATCATGTTTAAGACACTTCCTATTCAAAATATCTTTTTAACATTTGTGTGTGTGGAGCCCCAATACTGCCTAAAAACTACCTTATACTTCACCAGTCTACTTGATTTCTCATTTCTTTTGATTGGTTGCTTTCCTTGTGCTGTAACGAAATACCTGACAGAAGCAGCTTAAAGTATTTATTCTGGCTCACGGTTTGGGGGTGCAGCTCATCATGGCCAAGAAGGTACTCAAAGGTGTGAGGTAGCTGGTCATGCTTTATCTATAGTTAGGAGGCAGAGTGAGATGAATGCTGGTACTCAGCCTACTTTTATCCTTTTTATTCAGTCTAGGAACCAGATCTAAGTAGTCATCCACAGCTGGACAGAGGTGAGTCGTCATAGCTGGGTGACCCAGACATTCTCTGAGAAGCTCAGGTCTTTGTAAGAAATGGTGGGTGAGTCATGACTAGCTGGGGTCAGAGTTGTTGACTTGCATTTCCTGTCAGCTCCTCAACTCTAGTTCTGTTGAAAGGCCATTGTGGGGGAATCCCCACCCCCACCCTCCGTGCTTGGGCCATTGTGGGGGAAGCCCCACACCCACCCCCTGCCCGCCTTGCTTGAATTGTAGACTTACTGGAATGTGTTGCACCCTGCTCCCACGCCTTACACCAGATTAGCCTGCCGTAACTGACGCCTAGTCTGCCATGCTTGTAAAGATTGATGCCTAAAGATAACTCAGAATTCGTTTACCTACCCAGATTCCAAGAGAACTACGAAGACATTTGGCCGGACCAGATGGCTGTACCTTGGGTGACCCCGCTCCCCTTGCTCTGGTAGAACGACCCCATAAAGGGCCTGCGAGCCTTGGAATCGGGGTCGCCAGCCTCTAATTGTGCTGTGTGACCCGCGAGCTCATGTTAATAAAACTTCTTTTTGTTTCCCTGATATCGGAGTGAAGCTCTCTGTTTTTGGATGCCGACCCTAACACTGTTTTCTATTTTTTTAAATTCAACTTATTTTTAGGGGTATGTGTGTTTTGCCTGAATGTATATCTATGTACCACATACATGCATGGTGCCTGCAGAGTCCAGAAGAAGGTGCTGGATCTCATGGGACTAGAGATAGAGAGTTGTGAGCTGTCATGTTGGTCCCGGGAATTGAACTCAAGCCCTCTGGAAGCTTAGCCTGTGCTCTTAATCATGGAACTGTTCTTACCAATCCCTGGCACCATGTTCTTCTGTGTTACTTGCCTTGCTTTTCTGATTTCCTGACATTCAAGCTATGGTGACCTGCCTTCCATCCTCTTACTGCCACTAAGTGGTTTTCTCCAAGGTATTTAGGGATCTAACAGAGGTTTTTTGGCTTATATCTTATTTCACTTCTTTGCAGCTCTTGCTGCCAATTAGACTTCGGTATGGAACATCTTCTTCTGCTGCAGGGACATTGCACACTCCATCCACACCTCTGTCTCTGCCTCTTACACTATCAGTGGTATTCACATTGTACTTTCATTGACTGTCACCTGCAGAAATATGGGCAGCTACACAGAGACCCAGTGTGTACATTCACATATGGCAAACCAATCTAAAACCAGGGACTAAGAAGATGTCTCAGTGTGTAAAGCACTTTCTGTACAGGTAAGAGGGACAGGGTTCAGATCACCAGAACCCACATAAAAGCCAGGTATGGCACACGCTTGTAATCTCAGTTCTGAGAGGTGGAGACAGGAGGATCCTGGGGGCTTACCTGCCAACGAGTCTAGCCAATTGATGAGCTCCAGTTATAGGGAGAGGCTTGGTCTCAAAAGAATAAGTGGAGAGTGATAGCGGAGGACCTGCACATTGTGCATTGTTACCCCAGTGCACACACATACACAAACACACACACACACTCAACATGGCTGAGGGTAAACTTACAACCCTCCTCTGGTGGCCTTTGCCTGATTCACATCTAATATCCTATTTTTCTTTTTAAAAACGTTCTCCTGTTTCCAAGTGTAGCTCTACAGTTTAGTTTCATAATAAGAAAAAAATGGAGTTGCCCTTGAAATGCCTCTTCCATCCCATCCTGAATCAAACACGAATTCCTACTAATCTCCTTTCAAATATCTTCTAGTCTACTTTCTGTCTCTACTGCTACTCATCCAATACAGACCCTGATGATTTTCCCAAGCCCATAAAACCTACCAATTGGTCTCTTGGTTTGTCTATGGCCTTTTAAAATTGTTTCTCAAACTTTGAAAGTGCTGGAAAGATGGCTTCCCCATTAAGAAAGCACTGCTCTTGCAGAGGACCCATATTCGGGTCACAACACTCATGTAGGATGGCCTGTAACTGCAGCCTCTAACTGCAGCCCCATGGGGATCCAACATCTTCTTTTGGTCTCTGCAGACAATTGTGGTCATATGCATATCCACCCATACAGACACAATTGAAAAAATAAAATGAAACTTAAAAAAAATCACTTTAGATTATGTGACTTCACAAACTTATCTCCTACTTACAACTCCTGAATGAATGGTCTCCTTTTCCTACTAGGGGTAAACCAAGTTCATTGTCATGGTCTAGGGGCCTGGCATGGTGTTCTAGGCTCAAGTCCTTAGCTTCATCATGTCCTACTATCCTGTTCATTCTCTGCCCACTGCTAATCTGGAACTTTGCTCTGGCCTGCTTTATAGCCTTCCTTCTATCTGGAACATTATCCTCTTTCCCTTGCCTGGCTAGTCCTTAGATGTCTGTCAAAGCATCACTTCTGGACCCCTCCCAGACTAGCACTGGCTTGTTAGTTATGCTGTAAGGCAGGGATTCCATCATCCCTCTCCTGCCACTTTGCATCATGCGGCCGTGTTAGTGATCTCTTAAAAAATTAATGTGTATTTTCTCTATTTCACTAAAAGCTCCCACAGAGTGTGGATGATATGAGATTTTGCTCTCAGTTGTATCCCCTGGGCTTTGCATATTGTCTGACACTGAGAAAGCATAAAACATATTTGAACACGCATCATAATAAATGCTACAAAGCCAATAACTAGAGTGCAGACATAGGAAAGATAGATAAGTAGGCTGCTAAGAGAAGCTACCCGGAAGAGCAGGCACAGTGTCCTCAGGAGCCACGACAGCCATGTGCATTTGGCACAGGACTAAGAGTGAGCAAAGGCCATGAATTGATGACCAAGGAAAGAGGAAGGTGAGTGGCTGCAGAACAGTGGATTGGGGCAGTCATGATGAGTTTTGAGAATCAGGTAGGTCACTTAGGGCTTACTTACCCCAAGAACATATTTACATTTTATTTGAGGTATAAAGAAGTCATTTATTTTTTTTCTTCTTTATTTATTTTGTATTTATCAAAAAAACAGTAAAATGAATTTAAAATGCTGAAAAGTTAACAATAACTATAAAGAAGATAAAAATCATAAGCATGACTTATCAAGGGTGATAATGCAAATAAGATTGCTACACATATATTTACTTTGTGTTCAGCTTTCCCTCTGAATTTTTTTTTTTCATCCCTGTATATACTTCTTCAAGGTCCCTTCCCCCTCCCACCACATCAGGTCATTTTTCTTCTCCACAACTCCCCATCCCTTCCCTGGGCAGGGAGCAGACAGTCCTATGGGCCCACTGAACCAATAATGCTTGGATCAGTCTCCACTCCTGACCAAATCCAGTTTTGTCCCCCCTCACTCAAGAGTGAGTCAGGTGTTCCTATAGTTGGAGTGGGGTTTGAAGGGTCAGTCCAGGGTGTTTCTGATCCCAAGCTGTTCAGTGGTTGTGGTTTGCAGCTTGGGCATGCTTGGCTTTTTTTCTTGTTTGTTTGTTTAGAGACCACTAATGAGTGAGTACATCCCCTGCTTATCTTTCTGAGATTGTGATACCTCGCTC